>CANXYI011127802.1:0-11966 GCA_948208565.1 Hura crepitans | reverse complement strand
GTGGTAGCATGCTAAGATCCCAAGTCCCATTTTTGGCAAGGGCTTTCATTTCTTCAACCACTACTTTTACAACTTAGGATTTTCAAATGGTTCCTTCCAATCCCATGGATTAGACACAGGCAAAATAGACAAGGAAAAAGCTCTATAAGTGGGAGATAATGAGTTATAAGAAACAAAGTTAAAAATGGGATGTTTAATATAAGCCCTAACAACTTTTCTTTGAGAAATAGGTTTATATAAATCATTAAAAGATAACTCACCAGAAGAGGATGATGATTCTTGGCACAAAGTAGGTTGCACAATGGCTTCTTTAGTCCTTTCTTTGTTCCTTCTTGAATACCTTTTTAAGTTGACTCCATCTAAATGCCTCACATTCTCCCCCTTACACTAGTCTTCCCCTGAATATTACTTTCCCTTGGGATATGATTAGTAAGAATAAAAGAACTAGGTATCATCTATTCCTTCTTATTAATCTCCCTCTGAAGAGATGTTTGGGAAGAAGTATGGTTTAATTTCCTAGAAAGTAACATTTATAGTAACAAAATACTTTTTAGAATGAGGGTGATAACACCGATAACACTTTTAAGTTGGTGAATAGCCAATAAACACACATTTAAAAGCTCAAGCATCAAATTTTCCTGCATTCTAACTATGAACAAAGCAAACACACCTAAATATTTTTGAAAGAACAATGTAAGTACTATCACCTCATAAGGTTTCTAAATGACTCTTGTAATTAAAAGCTTTACGAAGCATTCCATTGATAAGGCATGCAACTACTAATATAGAAACCCTGCAATATGATTTAGGCAGATTTATAATAAACAAAAGAGACTTGGCAACTTCCAATAAAGGCCTATTTTTCGATTCAACTTCTCCATTTTGAGCACTTGTATAAAAACTACTAGTTTGATGAATTATTCCATATGACTCCAAATAAATACCAAATCTAATATCCATATATTAAGTGTCATTATTAGTACTAAGAACTTTTATCTTAGCATCAAATTGAGTACTAGCCAACTTATGAAAAAATTGCAAACATGAAAACAAGTCTCTTAGCTTTAAGAAGATAGACCCATGTCTTTCAAGTGCAGCAATCAATAAAAGTAAACCATTTACTACATACAAGGAAGCAGTCTAAGTAAGTCCCCAAACATCATGATAAATAACCATGAAAGAAAATTTGCTTCTCTTATTACTCAAAGGATAAGAATTTTGAGAATGTTTCCCATACTCACAAATTAAATTCAATTTTTGAAAACAAGCTAGGATATAATTTCCCTAACACAAAAAAATGAAGGGTGGCCTAGTCTCCTATGCCACTGTATTATTTCATCATTGACATCCTAATTTCTACCAAAAAGGTTTGCTATAGATTAGATCTTTCACTACCATCAAGCATATATAAGTCTTCATGCAATCTATTATTACCAATTCCCTTCCTAGTGTGAAGATCCTAAAAAATACATTTGTTAGGGAAAAATCAATTTTACAATTAAGAGTACTTGTGAGAGCACTAACAGATAAGGGATTAATAGGAAAGTCAGGAACATAAAGCATAGATGATGGGCAAATATCATGGGGAACAAAAAATAAAACATATTCAAGAAACAAGAGCAAAAGAACCATCAACTATTCTTATAATACTTTTTTTAATACATGGTGAGTAATCAAGAAAATGTTTAAAGGATCTTGTCATGTGTCTATTCGTACCAGAATCAATAATCCAAGAAGCATTACTAAGATTAGCAGTGAAAGCATTACCTAATTGCACAAAGTTGGACTTGGCACTAGAAAAGGAATCAACATGAAATAATAAACGTTTTAGATGTTGAATTTCTTTTAGAGAAAGGAAATCAGAAGAAGTTGGTTCATGAACTGATTTCGTAGTCTCTAACATATTTGCTTGAGTTCTCATCAAATTTCTCTATTTTCCCTCGCGTCCTTTTGTTGGGCAACCATGCAACTTCCAGCAAATCTTCTTAGTATGCCAGGTTTTTCCACAATAATCACATTGCAAATGATCATTGTTAAGACTAGGTGTCTTTGATAGTTGTAAAGAACCTCGAGTGGTCGTTAGTCCAATTTTTTCAATTGGTGGAATATAGAGCATAGCACTTTGCCTGTTTTCCTTATGCTAGACATGAGAATAGGCTTCTCCAAGAGAGGGAAACGAAATCTTACCCGAAATATGAACTCTAATTTGATCATATTTATTGTTCAGTCTAGCCAAAAAAATGATAAACATGTTCTTTGGCAACTAGTTTTTGAAATTTGACTGCATCACCAGGACAATTTGCTTGAAAATCTTGATATTAATCCAGTTCTTACCATAAACTACTTAATTCAGAGAAGTATTGTGAAATTGTTAGCTCACATTGCTTTGTTCCATGAACTTTATTTTGAATCTTATAGATTTGTGCACCATTGCCTACTTTGGAATATGTAAGAGTTATGGTATTCCATATTTTCTCATAAGATAAAAAAAATGTAGAAATAACACTTCCGCTAGTATTTCTCAACTATCTTTACGTTTTCTCTTTTCCTTTCTCCTTAGATGCTCTTGCTTCATTTCAAGTCCTGCACCCAACCAAATGCTTGCTTAATATACCATTATTCGTATGTTAAGCAATAATTTAGAAACTTCATGAAATACTATCTTGCATTTGCTTAATTATTTAACTTAATGTTCACAAGCATCACCCCTATCTCAAGTGACCCTTTACCAAGTTTGTTGCTGCCCCTTTGCAATTCAAACAACCTAACTTTCAAAAATCACTCATTGACACACTGTAGAGGAACTTTGCCACTAGCCATGCCCTTCATCCATGCAATCTCTATACTATATTGTATGCACACATATCATCCCTTCCTTTCTCTGCTAATATTGCTATTAGTCCACCCATATCATCTCACAATTCCCACTTCATCACTATAGCAGTCCTCTATACTGCTTTTATTGAGTTTTTCCTTTGCTACACATTTTTTTGCAGCAAAAGCCAATCATACAACTTGTTGGATTGTTCCTCAAACACCACTTCACACTCTCATTCATCTTTTAGCCAAACCAATAGAATTTCCTCTCACTACACCTTCTTCATGCACTCGTCTCCCTTCAAATCACTGCACCTACCTGCTGCTGCTACTAAATTTTATAGCAACTCAGTTTTTATAACAACCACTTCATAGCCAATAACTACTTCAAAAATCCAACATCCACATAACACTATATACACTACAATTACAATTACAAGACTCAAATCATCATTCATCATTCCCTACCATAACAAAACCCTACACACACATGCAATTGCAGCATCCAATTTGCACGAAAATATACAAAAACTAACAACAAACAAATAAAATTCAGCCTTATTGACTACAATACTCACCCCTTTTTCCCTCTTAATTCCATCATATTCTGACATGCATTAGTCAAAACCCATACTAGACAATTGAAATGTAGGAAAAACCTAAAACTAAGTCAAGAATCCATATCTATTTTAGCTATACTCGAAAAGCTTTCCTCTATCAATAACCGATCAACCATTCTTCACCCTCTTCACTCAATCCTCTTCAAATTTAGAACTTTTGATCACCATTCAAATTGAAATTTGTTATGGGAATGTTCTAAAATTCGTAACCCAACTTGAATGTTCAATTTTGATAGGATACTAACCTATCAATTGAATTTCTTCATTCTAACACTGAAATCCCTTGCTATCTTATTCCTCTACCTCGTTCATCTGCTTACAAATCCCATAATCCCAGAATTAGATGATTAAAGTTAGGAATCTCCTTCAGTTGCCATATTTCAACCCTCCTCCTCTATTTCGCTCTCGTTTTCTTTCTCTTTCTTTCTTTATTCCTTTGTTTGTTGTTAAAACCCAAACCAAAAAGGAACTTAGGCCTTTTTTTTCCCTTAACTCAAATTGATTAACTAACATCCTTTCCAACCCCTTATTTATTTATTCATTCATTTGCAATTAAGTCCTTTCCTTATTTTTCTCATTTACATCAACCCCTCATTCACATTTTGATACAAGCCTTATTCACACATTAATTGTTATATCTTTAATTAAATTAATTAATTCCCTTCTTTAATTGACTAAATTTCTCCTCCTTACACCTTACCTAACCAAACAAGCCACTTAAGTGTACTTAATCTAGTTCAGATTTTACATATTCTATCTCATTTAGGCTATTTCTTCTTCGAAATAAAGATACATAACTTATACAAACAGTTAAGGATGTTGTCATCTCATCACTTCTTTAGATGCCCAAGTAACTTCTTCCGCTATGTGATTTCTCTATAAAGCTTTTACTAGGGAAACCCTTTTTCTCCTCGTTTTGTTAACTTCCCTAGCAAGAATAGCTGCAAGCTCTTCTTCATACGTCAAATCCACTCATACCTTGATCTCTTCCATTAAAATGATGTGAGAAGGATCTGAATTATATCTTCTTAACATTGACACATGAAATGCATTATGAATTTGATCTAACTCTAGAGACAATGCTAGCTTGTGTGCCACTAAACCTACTCTTTCTAATATCTCATGAGGCCCTATATATCTTGGACTCAACTTCCCCTTCTTACTAAACCTGAGAATCTTTTTCCATGGTGACACCTTAAGAAAAACATTATCTCCCACCTAATATTCAATCACCATTCTCTTTAGGTCAGCGTAAGTCTTTTCTCCATCTATTGCTACCTTAAGTTTAGTCTTTTCTCCATCTATTGCTACCTTAAGTTTTTCTCTAATGACCTTCACTTTATCTTTTGCTTGTTGAATCAACTCTAGACCTTCTAATTTGCTCACTTAACTCTATCCAAGACATTGGTGTTTTACATCTTCTCCTACACAAGGCTTCGTACAATGCCATCCCTAAACTCGCTGGTAACTATTAAGCAAACTTAGCTAGAGAAATATATTGATCCCAACTTCCTCCAAATTCTAGAATGCATCCTCTCAACATGTCTTTAAGTACTTGAATTACCCTCTCTAATTGACCATCCGTCTAAGAGTGGAAAGTTGTATTGAATTGTAATCTAGTTTCCAAGGTTTCATGCAGCATGTGCCTAAAGTGAGAAGTAAATCTTAGCTCTCTATCTGACACAATGGAAATAGGTAACTCGTGAAGTCTTACTACCACATTCACATATATTTCTACTAGTTTATCTAAAGAATAGTCAGCTCTAATTGGCAAGAAATGAGCTAAATTGGTTAGACGATCAACTATCACCCAAACAGAATCTTTCTTCATTGGGGTAACTAGCAACCTTATGACAAAGTCTATAGTAACTTTATTCCACTTCCATTTTGGAATAAGGATAGGTTGCAACAACCCAGAAGGTACTTGATGCTCCACCTTTACCTACTGACAAGTCAAACATTTGCTAACATACTCAACTGTATCTCTTTTCATCCTAAGCCACCAATATTGAGATTTAAGATCATTATACATCTTAGTACTTCCTGGTGCATGGTGTATGGACTATGATGAGCTTTCTCTAAAATTTTTCTTCTTAGTTCTAGTTCCTTCGGTACCCAAATCCTATCTTGATAATACAAACATCCATCACCAACTTAGTCTGACACTAGTCATCCTTCCTCTTTTTAGCTTGTTGTATCTTTGCTATAATTTTTTCTTCTTTTGAGCTTCCAACACTTGTTGCAATAGGGAGGCTTTAATCCTTAATTCTTCCACTAAAGCTTTATGAGTGTCAAGGTTAAAAAAGCATAATTGCCTTTAGCACTAACAAAAACTTTCTACTAAGGCCACCCGCCACCACATTTGCTTTCCACGAATGATAATCAATAATGCAATCATAATCCTTCAACAACTCCATCCACTTTCTTTGCCTTAGATTTAATTCCTTTTGAGTAAGCAAATATTTCAAACTTTTATGATCAATATATATGTAACACCTCTCTCCATAAAGATAATGCCTCTATTTCTTAAATGCAAAAACTATGGTTGCTAATTCTAAATCATGTGTGGGATAGTTCCATTCATGTACCTTGAGCTATTTGGATGGATAAGCAACTACTCTTCTCTCTTGCATTAGTACACATCCCAATCTATTATGAGAAGCATCGCTTTAGAGCACAAAGTTCTTGCTTAATTCTAGCTATGTAAGTGCAAGAGCATTTGTTGACAAAATTCTAACTTATTGACTACAATACTCACCCTTTTTTCCCTCTTAATTCCATCAAATTCTGACATGCATTAGTCAAAACCCATACTAGACAATCGAAATGTAGGAAAAACGCAGAACCAAGTCAAGAATCCATACTTGTTTCAATTATACACGAATTGTTAGCCTCTATTGATAACCAAACATCTGGCACTTCTAGTCACCATTCAAATTGAAATTTCTTATGGGAACGTTCTAAAATCCATAACTAAGTTTGAATGTTCAATTTTGATAGGATACTAACTTATCAATTGATTTCTTCATTCTATTGTCGAAATCCCTTGTTGTCCCATTCCTCTACCTCGTTCATCCACTTACGAATCCCATGAATCCTAGAATTAAATGATAAAAGTTAGGAATATCCATCTGCTGCACATCTTTCGGTCCTCCTCCTCTATTTTGTTCTCATTTTCTTTCTCTCTCTCTTTTCTTTCTTTTTTTTCCTTTGTCCGCTACTAAAGCGCAAACCAAAAAAGAACTTACGCCTTTTTTTCCCTTAACTCAAATTAATTAACAAACATCCTTTCCAACCCTTGATTTATTTATTCATTTGCAATTAAGTTCTTTCCGTATTTTTGTCATTTACATTAACCCTTCATTCACATTTTGATAAAAGCCTCATTCACACATTAATTATTATATCTTTAATTAAATTAATTAATTCTCTTCTTTAGTTAACTAAACTTGTAATATCCATGAATCTCAGTTTCATGAATAATACTCTCGAGGCATGAATAATATCTTTCGGAACACCGAGGCACCTTATGATGGCTAAAAGGGAGAGTACTGATCATAACACTTTGCCAAGCTAGAAAATATTGAAAATGAAATAATTAAAACTTTTAAAAGAACCAATAAATTATTTTAAGTCAAGAACTAATAAATAGCGACCTTAGTTGACACCGTGTTGGGAATAGTCCAAGATATGCTCGGATGCGCCTGAAAATATCATATCCTGAAGGTTAAAATTTCAACGAGTCTAGTGGTGAAGGAATTTTAATTTTCTGAAATCGTTTGATATTTATTTGGAATTTCTTAATTACACGAGTGAATAATAACCCTAGTTTCCTTTGGATTTTTGACCCAAGATTTTATAGAGCACTATCGAGATTTTTTGGCACTGAGAACATGATTTTCAGAGGTCTTGAAAAATTATTTTGAATTTTTAAAATTTAAAGCAAAATAAGATTAAAACGGGCAATCGGATCGACACGTGGCGCAATCCGAGCCATCCAAGGACCTAATATAAAAAGGTTTACACATATGGGGTGTCACATGTGCCAACCACCTCTCCTCCCTTTTCTTCCTTCATGAGCCGATGCCATAGTCTTCTCTCTCCTGTCTCCATTTTTCTTCTCTTTCTCCCTCAAATATAGCCCAATTTCACCAAATTTTATATAGTTCCTTGCCTCCACAACCTCCTGAAGCCTCTCCCATTGACAAAATTCAGAAATAAAGGCTAGAATTTGAGTTATACACACTTGATGAATGGTGTCAAATTCTAGTGTAAGTGATTTTATTCCAATTTTTATTTTTGTTTTAGGTAATCCTAAGTAAGCTATGATTAACCATGCAAATAGTTTTCAATTTGGAGTTATGTATAGTTTTTTAGGAATTTTCAAACCCTAATTTGGTATATGCTCATAGGCAAAAAATGAAAGCTTGAGGAAGAACAGCAAGAAAGGCATTGAAGTGGTGAATTAGGGTGTTTTGACACCCTAAGTATGTGGATTTAATCTAATATGTGTGTGCGATTATGTGAGTGTATAATTTTATGTGTAAAAGTGTGTATGAAAGTGCCAGTGTGTGTATGTTAATGTATAATACTTGTATACTTATGGTGATTATGAGAAGCCTATGTGTGTGATAAATGAATGAGAAATCCATATGTATTTGTGTGTATGAAGCATGGCCGAATGGTGTACATGAAGGGAATGATAGTGTGTAAGTGTGATTAATGGGAATAGATGATGCATTTAGGCTAAAAAGTGAGCATAAAACATGTTTATAATGTGAAATATAAAAGGAAAGGAATGAGGGATATTTGTGCATGATATTACCTTAAAATATGTTATCGTTATAAGATGAAAATGTGGGAATGAAGATGAAATTTAACGGCACTAGGAAAGAATGGTCATGTGATTAGAAAAGGATGTTATGATGTAATACAATTAAGCGAAATATTAAATAGAAATGGTAGCAATTGCAATCGCACATTAGGTGTGTAAGAACATTTAATGCAATTGCAATTGAACATGAGAACAATAGCTTAGATCATAAAAAATAACCAAATGAATAGTGAAGTAATGGTTAAAAGAGTATTATAGTTGTTCGTCATATGATAATGGAACTGTGCATGTAACTATCACAATAATGAACAAAGTTATGAACTCATGACATGTGACCTATAACTAGGAAAATAAGATAGTGATTTGAGTTAGTCCATATCAGTTAGACACCCACTGGATGGATTGACCAATCAACTAGGGAATTAACAGCTGCTAGAGATTTTGGTCCTCCTAAGCCATTGTTTGTGCATATGTGATGGCAAATATAGCCGCCGAGGTTCTGATAGAGGCCTGCACACTCGAATATTGGAAGGTCTATATGGATTGATCCCTGCTTACACATATTGTTGCAGATTTGGGAGGTCTCACGGAGCTGATCTCTACTATCCACTTGAGTTGACTTGATGATTGGGATTTGGAAGGTCTCACAGGGCTGATCCCTACTATCCTTACTATTGGGAGGTCCACTAGGACTAATCCCTGCTATCGGGGAGAGTTGGATAGGTATAGCTAGCGAGGTTCAAAATGTGGACCACGGCACAACCTAAATCCCCCTATCCAATGTTTCAAGTATAGTCTTTCCAGTATGGGCCTAAAGCGGATTAAAGGAAATCATTACACATAATATAAGATGCATAAATTTATGAATTACTAGCATAATTAAGAACAAGGAAATAGAGTAAGGTAATTTGAATGAATTATGAAACACATATATTACAGACTGTTTCATGGATGACAGAATTACAATTAAATGAACCTGAATGACCACATAAGTTACATGATATGTGCATATTGCATGACTATATGCTTGACACATATATTACATTAAATTCACCATTGAGTTTATACTCAGCGTATTGATGCCCCGATGCGTAGGTAAGAGATTTTAGGGAGCTGCTCAGCCTCGGTGGTGGTAGTGTAACTGACGAGCTTCTGAAAGGTATATAGTTTTGGTATTATAAGCATGAATATGCAAAGCATATTGAGATCTTGCAAAAAAGCATAAGCAATGGCACAAACATGCATAATAGATTCTCATACATGCCAATTACAAACATCTTCATTTAACTCAGTTTCATCATCAACTTAACTTCAACACATAATTAGTTATAATTATCTAGTTGTTTGTAATATGCCCATACCGAAAAGACAACAAACCAAATCTGGATAATAGGACTAATTGGTGCTCGTAGGCCATACTAATGCTCGAAAGCCATGCTCGACCCATGCATCGTATCAGGACTCGAAAGTCATAATAATGCCCGAAGGCCATACTTGTACCCAAGGGTACCCTAGCAACTGCTATATCTCTCCGATTAAATGATCAACCTATCTAATCTAAGCTGTCTAAACGTATAGGGCATTATTATAATTATTGTGTTTCATCTTCTTAAATATGATTTATAACAACTTCATGACAAGTTAAAGCTTATTAGTTCAACCATGTTCCATATCCATACATGCAAAGAATTCAATGTACAACCATGTTCCATATCCATACATGCAAAGAATTCAATATCATAAGATCATGCTCAAACATTATTAACACATGTTTTCTTGATATGTGCTTAAAGCACCAAATCTCATGTTGATAGGCCATTCGGCCATACCAATCTCACATACATGCATAACTTACTTGTCTCATCATGCCCTTCATAGGAGTAGGCACGGCCTCATGCTAATCATCATCACTTTATTGGCTAATCTCATCATTCTTCTTGCTTTCATATCATACATAATAAATACACTTCATTCATGGCATAAAAATGCTTAATTGATTAAAGTAAAGATAAGAATACATATCTTAATGCCAACATCAATGTCATAATTGTTGACCCACATACTTTAGCCATATTAGCTTACATATCATTCATGGCATCAAATCCATATCATACATCATGCATAGGAAATATGCCACTATTATCTCATAAGCATTAAACCATACTTACATAACTCATTTTCATCATAATACTCATATATCAATCTCAAGCCATCTCATGTGACATAATCATCCTCTTAAAGCTTTTCAAGGATTTTAGCCATCACATTACGACATAGCTTACCAAATCAAATTGTTAATATATCCATATATAACATATTCATGACTTACATCATCATTACCATAATTATACTACACAAGCATATTATGTCTAATTAGAATCATATCCATCAATTTCTTCATAAAGAGGCATTCAACCTCAACATGCAAGTGGCCTCAATCCCTCAATTCTTCATCATATCATCGTAATTAGACATGACTCATACTTACTCATGCTAGAAAAAATACAATTCACGAAATAGCCAACAATGGTATTAATGACATACAACCATGCAAATACTTGAAGCAATCTCATACACACAAAATGCATATGTTAAATTAAATACACTTACAAAAGGATCAAAATACACCAATGGACTTGATCTAGGCCTTTTCTTTGCCCTTTTTCCTCCTTTGTTACTTTCTTCTACATAAGTCAACATAGGCAAAATGTAACAATTCATAATAAATCATAGGAGCTTCAAAACTCAATTCCAACCTTAAAAGTGTCTTCTTGGGCACTCATAGACACTTAGAAAAATATAAGATCAAAGAAAAACTTACTCTATAAAAATCAAATCACTATTCACCCACCCTCTTGCTCCACCATGAAAATCTTTTATCCAAACCTTGATCTCTTACTACAATGGTGTTCTAGAGGCTATGGACAGGCTAATTGATGGTTTCGATGTGAAAGAATGGGGCTTGATTGGAGGAATTAAAGGCAACAAAGAGTGAGGGTTTCCCTGTAACGCCATCACTATTCACTTGTTGACTATTTTAAACTTATATTGACCTTTGACTTGGTCAATCAAATAAATAGTCAAGATCTCTTCCCTTCTAATCCAATGGTCATTCATTTTTAGCCCTTTTTCCATTCTTTTCTTTTAATTATTTAATCCTTCAATTAGCCCTCATTTATTCTTCTATATGCCTCATAGAATCATACTATTAAAACCTACAAACCTCTAGAAACACGTGCTCGAAAATCGAAAAAATCAATAAAAATAATACTTTATAACTTTGCGTATTTTAAAATAAAATACTTTCTAATATTTAAAATTTTCAATTCTAATACTAATTACCTATTTAGAATATTTAAGTATCAAGTTATATCGATCCCGAAATTTTATAAACAAAAACTAAATATTTTACAATTCACTTAAAATTAAGTCACTATTCACATTACACTACTATAAAATCTTAACTGTCATTTTTAACCATCTAAATGAATTTGTTTTCACTTCAAATTTTACCCAAAATTATATTCTAATTAATATTTCAATTCGGTCGCACCGGGTTTTGAAAAATACTATGTATGTTCCAAAAAGTATTATTCATAACACCGAAATTTTTAGGCATTACATAATTAATTGAACATGGTATTGTAAAATATATTATAATCCCATTATTACATTAAAATCCATATTTAGAAACC
>CANXYI011127753.1:0-11766 GCA_948208565.1 Hura crepitans | reverse complement strand
CACGTGTATATACGTATATATACATATATATGTACATATATGTACGTATGTATGCGTATATATACGTACATATATACATGTATATATACGTATATATACGTGTATATATACATGTATATATCCATATATATACATGTATATATACACGTATATACAAGTATATATACGTATATATATGTATATATATATACATATATGTATATATACATATACGTATACATACGTGCATATATGTATGTATATACGTGTATATACATATGTATATGTGTATATATATACACATATGTACATATATCTACATGTATATGTACGTATATATACGTACATATATGTATATATATGTATATATATATACACATATATATATGTACATATATATGTGTATATATATGTACATATGTATATACATATATATACATATATATATATACATATGTATATATATATATGTATATACGTATATAGGTATATACGTATATATGTATATATATGTATATATATGTACATGTATATACATATATATATGTATACATATATATATGCATATAAGTGTATATATATATATACACGTACTATTAAATTGATGATTTTATCATAATTTTATCATTAGATTAACAATTTTATCATTAACAGAAGAGTTGAGGAAGATATAATTCTTACATCTTAAAAGAAAGCATGTATATAGATATAATTTACTTAATTGTAAAATCTCCTCTCCAAATGGTAATTTACATAATGATGATAATTAATAGAGCATTTTAGGCGTCACAACTTGATTCATTCAAATTTGGTCTGCATGCCGTTTTATTTTGATTCGATTGTTGTTATCAACTAGCCTTCTCAAAATTTTTTAGTTGAATATTTTCTCTTTATCTCCTAATTTTTACATAAAGCATCATTCCATGGGTTTTTGCATTATTGAGGTACTCTAACTTTTGCCTAAATCGCCATTTTTAGGTTTACAATTTAGCGATCTCTCAGCAAAAGTATTTCTTTAACCTATCCATGTCCACGGGTTTAGATAATTCATTGCCTTCTAAGTCTGATAGCTTGACTACACCATACTTTAATATCTTTTTAACCAGATAAGGGCATTCCCATTTAGGCTTAAACTTCCCTCTGAGGTCTACAGATGGGGGCTTAGCTTAGTTCAAGACTAGATCTCTTTCTTTTATCATAGTAGGCTTCGCCCTTCTCATTAAAGTGTTATGTGTGTGTATAATCCCACATTGCCTAGCTAAGACCTTTCACCATGTAAAGAACAAGTAAAGAGGGATAGGTCTCCCGTGCACGAGTATTGGGCCAAATGTAACACCATGTATTGGCCTTGTGTATGTACCTAACATAAGACGTTATGGCATTTATACTGTTCATTTATTATTTCCCATAAGTGATTCTTTGTTTGCTTATGTTCCTGTAATTCATTCATGAATATGTTACTTTAGTTCAATATATATAGAGAGAGTTATTTATATTTCTACAAGGGTCGAAAATCTAGCAGTATATTGGCTGACCCTATAAGTCAAAACATCATACACAATAATCAAATTAAGTCACATACATTCAATTTATTCATAGCATACTAATTTACAAGTCCAAATAAATAAGTACATATGTATATGAGCTTATAATTACACCCTCTCTTGATATTGTATATCCTATATACATGATCATGTCAAAAAAAAAAAACCTACGTCCACACGACTACCCTATATACATATGAGTGCCAACTTAACAAAATAACAAAACAAGTTCATATACCAAAAGATGAATTCTTCAGGAGATTAGACTAGGTAGGATCTTCTTATTGAGGCTGCTTCTCTCTCTTCTGCTTCAATTACCTACACATTACAATAAAAGAAACGATGCGCTAAGCATATGTTTAATGGTGTATTCGTTATTTATGAAATATACAAACATTGCACATATTTAAAAAGAACAATCAAAATGTTTAATGTTAATTAAATCTTAAGTGTACTATGTTTAAAAATTCATATATCCACTTGAATTGATAACATTTATGTGACACTTCTTACTTGATCCAGTTGCCGAACCCGAAAAAAGAATGCGCACATAAATGCATTACCGAACTCATAACATGATAACTTTTGAAAACGTGATTAAATCATTCTTAAAAAAATGTTTATTTTATAAAAATACAGGTTTGCAAAAAACATTTCAAAAACTAGCTACATTCCACATTTGAAAATCCTCGTGTCGAAAATCTAATAGCATAATGGCTATACTGGGATACTATCCTAACTATGAATGTAACCTACAACATAAAAAGCACTTCTCTAAATAAATCCATCTCATTCCCAACATCCAGTGATCCTTCTTATCACTCCAAACAACACACAATGTCAGCATCAGCACAAGAAGGCAGGAAGAGATATCATACAACAAAAACATTTCAAGTGTACTTTAACATGAGGACAAATGTTTTAAAACAGTTAATTACAGTACAAAACATGATTTAGGTCCATTTCCTATAAAATTACATCATATGAGCACTTTCTATTTATACATAAAAAATTTAGATATACATATACAAAATATACCAAAAGAATCTTCTTCTCTTGATAACTTGGTGATCCGAGACTTTTAGCTCAAATTGTCTCCTTACCTACACATCGCAAAAACAGATAATGTGCTAAGTAATAGCTTAGTAGTGTAATCGAAATGACTTATGGATTATGCCATGAAAGTTATACATTAGTATATCTATTCACTCATATACCAATAAATCACATAATGCAAAAATCATACTTACTATGTGTACGTGCTAAAACATGACTAGAGTCATAACATTACGTATTATGAACTCACGTATTATTCATAAACATCATGCATAATCCTAAACATAACGCATCATGAAATCCATTTTATTCTTCTTTATTATGAAATCATTTAAGTTATGCCTTTAATTATGCCCATAACTAATAAAACACGTATTATATGGATAACAAAGTATCAAGTGGACCACCTAGGCCCTTAAAACCCGTAGGGCCCACACGCATAAGACCCGAAGGTTAGAAAAGCATAGACCCATAAGTCATCATGCATTAGACCTAAGGTCAAAACATAAGATCCAATGATCAACACGCATTGGACTCGAAGGTCAGAAAAATTAAGATCCAAAGATCAACGCATCAGATTTGAAAGTTAAGACATCATAATAACCCGAAGATTTACGCATCATAACCCAAAGGCTACGAAGGTACTTAAGTACCCTAGTAGCTGTTATGACTCTTAATTGATTGGTGGTCCTATTCAACTAGGTTGTTTGCTTGCATGGGCTACTAACCATTTTATTTTTAATTTCACCATATTAACTTAGCTTAATATAGATTTTAATTAAAATAGTTCAGCCAACTAATGACTAAATTGGGAAAAGCAATATCATTAGTTTTTCATGTTATTAAACATGATTTGCCACATCATGACATACAAAAATGACAATTCACAATGCCATCTATTTATGAACTCATAACTAAACATCATCATAACATGCAAATGCTTTGGCCAAGATAGCATAAGAAACTTTAGGCATCAACCCGCACATACTCAAAATCATATGCCATTACGACATCTTACAATGCTACAAGCCATACATTAACATAATGATCCTATATTATACACTTATCTAATGTATTTAACTATAAGGAACATAAGAATCCATTCACGCATTTTTAAATTCTTTACATTAAGCATCATAATCCATCATTCAATGCCTTGCCATACCATGACATCTCATCATGTCGTAATATGCTTATAATTACCTTAAACACATTATGGTCATTACGCTAGACCATTCGGCCAAGCCATTGTGAAATGCTCAACCATACATGTACACGTATCAACATAATCCCTCATGACCATAAACAAGCATATAATCATACACCATCCATATCATGCTTAATAAAAAGCATATACATACATGAAAACATCATAGGCCATAACCTCATTCATGTATCATACAAGCATTTCCTTACATAACATAGCTTATCTCACATGTGTATGATCACATATTCAATCACATACATGAATCATCATTTGCATCCATCATATGACAATATACATATACATACATGCATCTAAGCCATTCGACCATAACATCCCATTGCATGCTACACATATTTTTATTCACATCATAAGTCTTGATCCATGCTCTCATAATCATTTACATTCATAGCATCATGCACCATTCATCACATGCCTATATAAAGCAAACACATGCATATACACATCAAATGGCTATTCGGCCATCATGCCTCCAAGCACTCAAAAGCATCACTTCGTGCATCTTACATTATATCCAATGTCCATATAAGCACTTACTTCCATTCTTGGACATACATTATACTTATCACACATAATGTACAATATATATACATATACATGCATGCAAGCTACACATATCCTATCATCATACATGATCCTCATACATTTCAACCATATTAAAGGTTTTTAATACACTTCCATAATGTCATTAAACATGATTAAGTGCCATTAATAAGTACAATTAATCAAATAAACATAAACATACACGTTTACATATTATGTACATATTAGGGCATATACAATTTAGCGCAAATTATTTTGATTACACTTACTTGTAAAGTCAAAATACACCCATGAGGACTGTTTAGGCCTTGCCTTTCCTTTTATCCTGCGTCCTCTCCGTTTCCACAACTGTCCATAATAGGCTCGATGTATAAAAATTCATAGAAAATCAACAGAAGCATAAAAATGAAAAACCAAAAACATAGAAACACTCTTGGGCACCAAGGGAACATAAAAAAATATCAAAATTTGAAAAAACTTACCTAATCAAATCCATGACACTATTCATCGAGACTAAAAATTAGATTTTTCCTTTGGTTTCTCTTGAAATTTGAGCTAGAAATAGCATCTAGAGGTCATGGAGGTGTGGATTCGGGTTTTGAACATCACAAAATAGGCTAAAATTGGAGCTTGGAGGAACAAAAAATGGCTTATCCCCTTTATGAATGGCGTCGGCTGCCTTGGTCCAAATGAAGAAGATAACTATTCTTCCTTTGACCAAGATTTGACCCTTTTATTGTCCTTTTTCAGCTTTTCTTGCATCATTTTTGACCTTTAAGAACCCTTAAAAATCCATAAATCAAACCTCAATAGCCTCTAAAAAATCATGCTCAAAAATCACGTAAAACCAATTAAACATGTAATTTTTGAGGTTATCCGATTTTAGTAAAAATACTTTCCGATCTCCAAAAATTTCAATTCAGTGCCAACATGCTAATTAGAATTTTTGAGTATCAAGTTGTAGGAATCTCAAAATTTTCTTAGCAACTTTTGAATATTTTATAGTTTAGCTAAAATTATGTCACTATTCATATGACATTGCCGTAAAACTTAACTGTTGTTTTTTACCATCTAAACGACTTCGGTTTGACTTCAAATTTCACCCAAAATTATATTATGATCAATACTTCTATTTAATAAGATTAGTGTAACCTGACCTCGAGAAACACTATTCACGTCTCGAGAAAGTACTATTCATAAAATGGAGATTTTTTAGGCTTTACAATTTATAACCTCGAACACATGTGTAGCCTTTCAATTCAAGTTTTATTTATGTATCATTTAATACTCTTATACAATTTATCTAAATAACTTTTATAGTTCCATTACTTCTTAGTTTTTTCCATTTTAAGAATGCTCGAGACATCCATATTATAGATATTATTGCCAAGATAACAAGATATACGTATACTAACTATATGACACCAAGGTGTCTATGAATGGTAGGGCATAGTGTGTATATATATGTATATATATGGAGACAAATGCCTCAACTATGCAATCAGCACTAGAGTGCTAAATGGTATGCACATGAGTGTATAACGATAAGTAGTTGCAATGTGGTGGGTCTCTAGTTGACCGATCAATCTATGCAAATTGTAATATACTGCATAGGACTATCCGAGCACTATATTTACATAAATCTTAGTGAAAGAAATTGTTTATTATAAATTTCTTTATCTCTATACAATTTGTGTAATCTACATCCTTATTTTAATCATAATTCTTTACATATTTCCTTATTTACTTATAATTTGATTTCAAGATCTCATTCAATACCTAATTTATTTAATTTAAATAAATAATGTCTCATAATAACTCTTTTGAATACTAAATAAAATTCAACCACATTACTAAAGTACATCATACTTTGCCTTTGTTTCATTTAAACTTTAAATTACAGCTTATTATGATTATTACATAAATTTAGTAACATTTTTTTTAATTTACATACCCTATTTGGGTTCCTTAGGCTTGAATATGAAAATACATACTTCAATTATTTAATTATCAATATCTATCTACTTATCATAATTTACTTACTAATCATTTTTTATGTACAAATTAACATTAAAACACAAGTTATTCTTTTATTGCATAAATCTCGGTGAAGTATGTAATACATACTTCATTCATGAATTTCTTAATTTTAAGCATCCTAACATAATTTCTTAAGCTATTTTCATAATTCCATACATTAATTTTAATGAAAACAATTAAATCATATAAATTAGGTTAATTCTATAATACATATTTATGTATAAAACTTCACAAAATAATGAATACACATATCTAATTGATTCTTCTCTCTTCTTGCCTTGATTTTGCTTGTAAAAAAAATAAATTCTACTCCTTCACAATGCCTTTCCCCTTGTCCAATCTTCTTCGTTCAACCTCTTATCCTTGAAAATTAAAATAAAATCAATTATTCTCAATTTAACCATGTATTGATGTCATTAGAACCTATACAACCTATTTGAATGATTAGGATGGCAAGAAGCTTACCATATGCATATGTATGCACTATTCACCTATTTCTCTCTTCCTCTTTTTCTTCAAGTATCCTTTAAATTCATTGAATTTAGGTTATGGCTTAGATGTTAATTAGGTTAAACTATCTTTTGGAAGTATAAATTTGAGATTTTGTTGGTTGCATTGAAGAAGAAAATTAAGAAAGGGAGAGGGGAGAGTTTCGGCCAAGGAGATGTAGGTGGAAGATGATGGATTTTCTTTTTATTTTATGTATAATTTATCGCTTTTATATTTATTAGTTAATGGCCAAGATTTATTTTCATTTATTAAATCAATGGTGATTAATAATCCATGTGTAACTTTAACTTAATTTCATTTTATAATTTTATTAATTAATTTTGAATTTTAAGGGTTAGGATTTTTTTTATTCAATATTACATCTTATGGTAGGAATTCAATCCTACAAAGTACACATAAAAAAATCTACTTACATATATCATTATATTTTGTCACTATTCATATTTATTTTGACTAATTTATTTTTAGTAGTTCCCATGTTATAAAAATTAGGTCATATGATTTTCATATTCTTTGAATTAATTTAGTATCAACATGTATAAGTTTCGAATTTTTCTAAGCAACTTTTATGAATTTATGGTTTAGCACTAAATGGTTTACTATTCATTCAGGACTAGGTGTAAATCTTATTTTCCATTTTAACCTACTATTTATATCTATTTTCACTCCAAATTGTACCTAAAATTATTTTATGAATAACATTATCATCCCGTTGGTTTAGTGCTGCTAGCACTATTCTTGCCCCGAAAAGTACTATTCATATATTACAAAATTTTTTTTGGGATGTTACAGTGAAAGCTCAGTTTTAATGCAAATAAGTTGATTTGCCCCTTATGCACAAAAAAAATGTGAGGGCTCAGTGCATGCAGACATTTTAATTTCAAAGTTAATTTTATTTTTTTATTGAATAAAATTAATTTTTTTTCTATATGAACTAGTCTATGTTTTAACTAAGTAAACTCTAAACCCACTACCTTGATTTTCTGTCACCATAACTTCCACCACTACTTTGATTTCCCTTCTATTGTTGTAGATTTTTCTATTTACATCATTTATTGCAGTTACAAATATCCCTCCAACTCGTTGTTACTGTGTAGATTTTTCTTTATGTACAGTTGGCATCTGCCTAAAAATACAAGATTTTATACCTTTATTAGACACATTGAAAATTATTGACTCTTCCTCCATTCATCTACTAGATCCTGAATTGTTATATTCGATGCTTCTTGTTCCTACACTTAAAGTAAATGAGCTTGTTGAATCCTAGGGAATACACCATTTGTTCTATTTTAATATTGGGTGAATTATCCTTAAAGATAGTGTCCGCACACCTCAAGCTTGACATCTACTGTTATTTATCTAACAAACTTAAGGATAATTATGGATACTCAATCCACTACTATTGCTCATGTTGGTTCCCTTATTACTATCCATGTTGCTGCTTCTATTAGAGTGTCTGCTATCCCACTAACAGTGCCTCTTATACCTACTATGCCATTTGCCAAGCTGTTCTTAGATATCTCTAAAATTGAAATATTCAATGGAGATAATTTCAAGAGGTGGCTAAAATACATCTTCTCCATTGTAGACATGCATGAAGTGGCTTTTGCTCTCACTAACTCTAAGCCATCCAAATATTCTACTAGACAATTTGAGTTATGGGTTCATGCAAACAAGGTTTGTAGATTTATAATTATTAGCACCCTTTTTAATGAATTATTTGATGTGTATTGTTCATATGAGGAAATAAAAGAAATTTAGGATTCAATGATCACCAAATATATTGCCGATGATGCTAGAAAATAGAAATTTGTCATTGGCAAATACTATAGATAAGAGATGACTGAGGACAAGGACATCAAGGTACAAATCAATAAATACCACAAGCTATTGGAGGACCTCAAATATGAGAATATCACCTTGCAAAAGGAGTTTGTTACTGGTTTATCGATTGAAAAGTTGCTAGAATCTTGGAATGACTACAAGCAACAATTGAAATATAAGCATAAACAATTGTCACTTATTGATTTATCATCATTGAGAACACGAATTGAAAGGAAATAAAAGCTTTAAAAGCACATGAGATAGATTCAAAGGCAAATTTGGTGTAAAACAATAATCATAAGCAAAATAAAAGATATAATAACAAAAGTTCTAATTGCAAGCCTAAAGGTAATAACCCTACCTTTAAAAAGAAGGGAAATTATTTTGTTTATGGAAATATAGGTTATCATGCACCTCAATGCAGAAAAAGAATGAGAAATGACAATCCTCCCAAGCCAAAGGTGAATTTGGTTAAAAGAGATGATGTAATTGTTGTAGTTATTTCTCAAGTTAATCTTGTGGCCAAGGTGAAAGAATGGATTATAGACTCTAGTGCTACTAGGCACATTTGTGCAAAAGTGCTTTTACCTCCTACATTTCTGTAGGGGGTGGAGAAGAACATGTATATCTTGGAGATTCTTCATCTGCCAAGGTTCTTGGCAAAGGAAAAGTTCTTCTCAAACTCACATCTGGCAAGACTTTGGCTCTTAATGATCTACTTCATGTGCCTAATATTAGAACAAATTTAATTTCTGTGGCTTTGTTAAGAAAAGTTGGGGTTAAGATGTCATTTGAATTTGATAAGATTGTAACGACCAAAAATAATATTTTTGTGGAAAAAGGTTATTGTAATTAAGGACTTTTTGTACTTAACATTTCTAAAATTTTAAATGAAAATAAATGCTCTTCTACTTAGTTTGTTGATTTGTTTGATAAATGACATGTTAGATTAGGACATGTTAATTTCTCTTATGTTAAAAAAAAGCAACAACTTGGTTTATTTACTTATTCTAATAATTTATTCATGCAAAAATGTGAGATATATGCTGGATCAAAATAAATAAGAAAACTTGTGTATCAACCTTTAGAGAAACTAAACTTTTAAGTTTAACTCATAGTGAACTAGGAGATTAAAAACAAACAATGACTAAAGGTGGTAAAAAATATTATATGACTTTTATTGATAATTTTTCTGTATATACTAAAGTCTATTTGATTAGAAATAAAGATGAAGCTTTTGATATATTTCTTAAATATAAAGCTGAAGTAAAAAGTCAATTAAATAAAAAGATTAAAAGAGTTAGATCAGATAGAAGTGATGAATATGTTTAACTTAATGACTTTTGTGAAAAAGAAGGAATAATACATGAGATAACTCTATGTTATTTTCCTGAATCAAATGGTGTAATTGAAAGAAAAAATAAGACACTAAAAGATATGATGAATTGCATACTTATTAGTTCTAATGCACTTAAAAATCTTTAAGGAGAAGCAATATTATTTGCATGTCACTTACAAAATAGGATACCATATAAGAAAAATTGTAAAACGCATTATGAACATTGGAAATGTTATCCACCTAATTTAAAATATTTAAAAGTGTGAGGGTGTCTTGCTAAAGTTATGTTGCCTAATCCTAACAAAAGAAAAATAGGTTCTAAAACTTCTAATTGCATGTTTATTGGTTATGATGAACATAATGCTGCTTGTAGGTTTCTTATTTTGAAAAGTGACGCACTTGATCATAATACTATAGTTGAGATAAAAAATGCCGAATTCTTTAAGCATGTGCTTCCTTTAAAAATGAATAATGTTTCTTATGCACCTATGATTAAAAACACTTGTGAAATTAAAGAGTTGAGAATAAGTAAAAGACCAAGGAAAAAATTCTTTTGGAAATGATTTTTACACTTATATTGCGGAAAATGATTCTTTAACTTATTCATATATCATTTCTTCTTTTGATGCACCTTTTTGGAAAGAAGCCATTAAAATTGAACTTAATTCTATTTTACGAAATAATACTTGAAAATTAGTTGATTTATCTCTTATAGCAAATTTATAGTTGTAAATGGATTTTTAAAAATAAAACTAATCATGATGGTTCTATTGATAAATACAAAGCTAGACTTGTTGCAAAAGGTTTTACTCAAAAGCAAAATATTGATTTTTTTGACATTTTTGCTCTTATGACTAGAATTTCCTCTATTTGTGTTTTAATTGCTTTGGCTCCAACTTATAAACTTTTTATTCATAAAATGGATGTTAAATCATCATTTTTAAATATTGTTTAGAAGAAGAAATTTATGTGGAACAACTTGAGGGTTGTGTGGTTTCTGATCAGGAAAATAAAGTTTGTAAACTTCTCAAATTCTTATATAGCTTGAAATAAGCACTTAACTAGTGGCGTGTGAAATTTGATCAAGTCTTAATAAATGATGGTTTTTCATCTATTAAAGTAGAAAAATATATGTATACTAAACTTGTTGGTGGTGATTGCGTGATTATATGTTTATATGTAGATGATATGGTGATTTTTAATACTAGTCTTAATTTAGTACATGAGACATAATGTTTTATTGCTTATAAATTTGATATGAAAGATATGGATGAAGCAAATATGATATTGGGTGTTAAAATCATAATGAAAAGTGATGGTATTATGCTATTACAAAAGCATTATGTTGAGAAACTTTTTAAGAAGTTTGGATATTTTGATGTTAAACCTATGAGTACTCCTTGTGATGCTAACACTCAATTAAAAAAAATAGAAGTAATGTACACCTTTATCGGATTTTCTAAGAAACTCGATAAGAGAGTGAACTTTTCCTAAGGTCACCCATCCTAGGATTTCCCTAAGAGTCATTCATTTAACTATTATTAATTTATTTTTTTTCAAATTTACGTCTAAAATCTTCGTGTTGTTTCTTTATTTTTAGTTAATGATAGTTATAAAACATTGAAAAAACCATTTATTTCGTCAGAAAATAATTTTATAGAAAATCAGACAGTATAACGGTTGTCCGGGTTAAAAGCCAAAATTTT
>CANXYI011127738.1:0-12476 GCA_948208565.1 Hura crepitans | reverse complement strand
TTAAACAAACCACTTACCCCTTCTCTCTTCTCCAATGCTGTTGGCCACCCTAAAGAAATTCCTCCATTTTTAAGCTTTTCCTTCTCCATTTAGCCATCATTCTCCACACTCCATTAAATGTACACCCACCCCATAACCTTTAGATACATTTTTTATCGAATTCACTGAAGGAAATCTCCTAAAATTGAGTTGGGTAAATAGTGCCATTTTTTCAATCGGGTAAGAATTTTTGCAAATTGATATTTTCCCTTAATCTGTAGGTGCCCAAGAGTCAAAAAATATGGTCATTTGCAATTTTTGGATATCGTATGAATTTATATGAAATTTTCTAAATTGAGTCTATAATAGGCAGTTACAAATCGAAGATGATTCACAATAAGGGCAAAATGAAGGTTTAGTTGGGTTTTATGGAGTATTTTGAGGAAATTAGGTACATGTAATTGACATAACTAGTGCATTTATGATATGCTTTAATGTGTACATAATATATGTAAATATGTATATATGTGTATAAATGAATATTTATTATGAAAATGGAATATTAACTTGTATATGGAGATTATGTGATATAATAGGTTAGGAATGTATGATGTATGATGGAAGAAATTGTGTTATGAGTGTGTGTGCATATATGGCTAAAAGGTCGTGTGTGTGTGTAACAATGGATGAATTATGTTGTATAGGTGTAATTGACATTTTAATTATGGTTATAGAATAAAATGAGATATTAATGCATTATGTATGAGAAAAGAAATGGAATTGAAGTGTGAGAAGATAAGATGGTTGAATGACCTTGTGTGTATATGAAGTTAAATATGTGTAATCTACTTCGTAATGTCATCAAATGATGGATTATAGATTATGAATTATAAATTACAAGATGAAATGGATTGACATGACATCATATTGAATAAACATATGAGTGTTGGATATGTCTTATGGATGAATGGTCATTTGGATAGTTATAAAGTTGTAGGTCATGAAAGGTACATAAATAAGCATATTTGATGACCTATGAATGTTTATAAATATATGAATAATGAGATGGTGTAATAAGTATGATATTTAAATTTATGAGTTGACAAAGTTGTAAACATAGTCTATATGCATGTAATACATGATTTTGAGTATCACAAGAGTTGTATGTGATTATGAAATTATTGTAATTAAGAGAGAAAGTAAATGTGTGATAAAATTGTGGCTTGGAATTTTACATGGAATGTAAGTGTGAATAATGTCAATGGCTAAAATGGCCTACTTGCTTTTAGTCAATGAATATGCTTAAAAAGGAACATGGAATTGATAACATTTGCTCACAAGTGAGAAATGAATATTTGATGCATATATGCATGTAAGCATGTTATGAAAACATGTGAGTTATTAAGCCATGTGAAATTATGCTTAGTTAACTAGAAAATGGAAAATAATATAACAATCCTAAAAAATTAAACGGTGTTGATAGCTGAGAATAAAATGAGTAAATTAAAAGTAAATCAAATTGATGCATAATGGAGAAAATAATAAAAATAAAAATAGCCTATATAAGTAACAACCTAGTAATGGATAGGTTGACCAGTCAACTAGGGATAG
This sequence comes from Hura crepitans, assembly GCA_948208565.1. Classification (NCBI taxonomy): domain Eukaryota; kingdom Viridiplantae; phylum Streptophyta; class Magnoliopsida; order Malpighiales; family Euphorbiaceae; genus Hura; species Hura crepitans. The sequence continues at coordinate 10,886 of CANXYI011127738.1, read as the reverse complement.
ATAGTAGCTACTAGGCATTTTGATAATTGATGTCGGTTACATGTCCACTCATAGTCTAACCTAAATCCAAAATTTGATGATCTTGGTTTTCTATGTAGATGCAATCATTGTTTATGTCCCATGGGGCAACTAACGAGTCTACGCTAGTGCAGCAGTCGTTTAGGTCCAAAATATAGGCCACTACACATGATAATCCTGTTATCCATAGGTTTTAAGTTCTCATTAATATAGGCATTATAAAAATAATCTTATACATTTAATTAAAGTATGATTAGTCTTTTACACACACCACACATTTTAAGTTGTGCGAATGATTAATATGTTTGAAATTATAATTGTATTATTTATGCTTACTAATTGTATGTATATGTGAAATTAAGTGTTTGTATATCCTAAAGCTAATTGAGCATGTTATTTTCATCATATTAAATGGTGCACATATATGGTATGAATTATGTTAAAATTATATAATTATGATTGATGCCAATATATATTATCAGAATGGATATGCATATATAGCTATATGTAGTAGTTATTTCGATTACACCATTGAGTAATTCGCTTAGTGCATCATTTTATTTGCGATGAGTAGGTAAAGAGAACAATTAAGCCCAAGCCTTAGGATATCCAGACAAGCAAGAGAAGAATATTTTTTTCATATATTTGGTTAATGTGGTTAAGTTATGAGATGTATAGACAATACTAAATGCATTCTTATGTTGGATGTAATTAGTCTTGGGCTTAAGCCATAGCGTGTCGTATTTTGTAAATTGTAAATAGATCTGTAACTATATTTTAAAATGCTTTTAATTGATGTATACATAACTGATGTCTCTTCCTGAGGTTGAGATTGTGTGTTGTTATGATAATGTTTTGAGTGATCAGAAGGATGATATAATGGTGGAATGAATGAGAAATATTATAAAAGTGTTTTCTTAATTACAGGTTACTATTCAACATATTGGATAGTGCTGGGTACAACCATTATGCTACCACAATTTTGGCATGAGGGTCTCTAATTTTGAATATGTAACTTGATTTGAAAAGTTTTCAAAAACCATAATTTTTATATGTTGTTTATACTTAATAAGTTAAGGTCGATACCATGTTATTTGCACACACCTTAGTCAGGTATAGTGAACACCCAGCGATCGAATCGGGTAAGGGGTGTCACATTTTTTATGTTACCAGAACCAATTATTTTGATATTTTGCATTAGAGATTATGTTTAATGGTGTATAAAAAAGGCATGATGACCTTATTATGGACTATATGACAAGTGTGGATGATCATATACATGGATTTGTTTTAGAAAATAATGCATGTGTGTCCCTACCTCTCTCTTTATCCTATTGTATTTCTCTTCTCATCTAACTCCCCTCAAATGTAACTTGAGGTTTTCTATTTTAAGCATTATGTAACTAGATTACTTAAGATTTAGAATGGAAAAGAAGAATAAGGAGCAAGGGAGAAGGTGGCACCAAAACATGATCCAAGGAAGAAATATAGCTTTGTAATAATAATAGATTATTATTTTATTATTTTTCTTTTTATTGTAAACTCATGCATCTACCTAAGTGAGGCCAAATTGATTCCTTTATGGCTTAAGGAAATTGATATAGAATAAGTCTATAAATAAATCATTTTAATTTTATACATGATTGATGAGATTAATATGCATAGCATGCCACATATGCAAGATGAGACATTAAAAGGTTAAAACCCTCAATTTAAATAATAAGACAAAATACCTTTTCTTAATACAATTAAAAAGAACTAGTGTTCTATTTAAAATTAGGGTCATTGAGCACAGTTACGCCCATTCTACATGGAATATGTTTAAAATAATATTAATAGGTTTATCTTAACTTATTCATTAGCTTGTTATGTAACTAATCTATAGATGGATCTAAATACAGAATGCTACATTTCTTGTACAATTATCTCCATATCAAGTACTCAACTTCATACATATGGACTTATAGACATATAGTTCTGTACATGCTAAATAGTAAACAAAAATCCTTTTTTATTAATTAAATATATATATACATTTTTTACCTTTCCATGCAATATACATATGTATTATACATTTATTCTTGATTTACATTATTTTATATATATTGTACAATTTATATTCAAATAAAGAATACAAAAACAAGATTTAGACTAGTAGGCCTACATGTGCACATAATATTTTCAACTGCTACCACTAGATCATTCTCTTCACCTACTCTGGGCCATGATGAAAAATTTACACATTACATACAATTTCTAAACTTATACCTTTAGACCATTTTAAATTTAATAATTTTTGACACTAATAGATTCACATATTCGAATGCTTCTAAAAAAATGTCTTACCTAATATTTTTTATAACATAATTTATTTAATAGATCTTTTCCTTCTTATTATTATTGTCATAGTTTTTTCACGTAACTAATTAAATAGATTTAAAATTTTTTTGCTTTTTATTTTTAATTATTTATTAAATCATTTTATGTTTTATTTTACATGTGTCATGTATGGCTCTTAATACCCTATATAGTTATCCATGCCAGGGTAATAGAACATATAACATGTGTGACACCAAAGTGTCCAAGTAACTAGCATGGCACCAAAGTGCCCATGTAATGTGTGTAGGAAATAGCATACCTTAAGTACCATCTGTGGGCCTTAAATAAACATATAAGGGAGAAACTCTCCCCATATAGCCATGTGATCATTTGCTCTCTATTTAATTGGTCAGCCTATCCTAAGCAATAACTATTTTGGTTATCAGGGCTTATATTCATTAATTTCTCAAATTTAATGATTTTTCTTCTGCATTTGCATATAACGTATTATCTTGTTATATTTAGTTCATGTATTCTTCTTTATGAATCAATTTATGTCCTTGAGCTTTTATGATTTACTGCTATACTATTTCATTATTATGATATTTAACTAAAGTATTTTAGGTATTTATTGGCTTTTATTTACATGTCCATATTCATTTTAAACTTTCTTTTCATGTTCATTAATTTATTCATATAAACAAGTTTAATTAATTAAGCTTCTATTATTGTAGCTTAATGTACTACCTTAATAATAATTTAACTTATATTTATTATCCATGTATAAATTTTTATATCATATATTCATTTATTTTTTATTCATTTATTTCATGATATGCTATGCATATTCTTGGCATTTAAACCACTTATGCATTTATTATTATTTATGATTACTATTTTAAACATCTTTATTCCATACTTAATTCTATTATCCTAGTATCATATATTCATTTATTTACAATTGCTATTTCTATATTAAACCTTTTCTCTAGTCACCTAAATTTTTTTTTACTCATGATTAAATTATTTAAATTCAATTATCATTTCCATACGCACATGTTCATTACTTTATAGGTTAACGATCAATTTCTTTAATATCCTATCAAATGCCTTGTTAATTTATGAAATTAAATCATATGCTTATATAATACTAATTTATCTCTTAATATATTCTCTCTAAATAAAATTATCATTTTCATCATTTGCTTATTTTCTTTTAGTTGATCATTCTACTCCATTTTTTCCACTATTTTAATAACTAATATTACTTACATGTGTATACCTACGTGTATATCTATTCCGTTAAAATTTTTTATCTCTTCTTATAAATATTTATTTATTTTTCCTTATTAGCCATCAATATATACATGCATACGAAAATTTCTTCATTTTCCTTTTTGTTTACCTATCTAAAAATCCTTATAAAATTATTAACTACTTATTTCAATATTCCCTTCTTTATCTATAACATCTAAATACTAACATCTATAAATTTTCCTTTAATTAAATTATATTTTTCATTTTTAAATTTTCTTCTTATTTTTCACCCTATGGTTTCATCCTTATTTGGAACAAACATACATATAGACACACACACACACATATCTTTATTATAGTTATTCATTACAAATATATGGATCTCAATGAGAAAATCTCCTTTGCTAAACCCTTACTTCTAGTGAAGAAGATCCTGCCACGTAACATTTGAAAAATCTCGAGATTTATGTATAGTGTTTCCTCAAGATATGAATAGTGCTTTTCAAAATATGAAATATTTCTAATTAGACTAAGGATGTATATATTATAAAATATTAATGGGTAAAAATTGCCTTAAATTGATGTTTTTAAGTGGTTAAAAATCAAAATAGAAGTTACTATGGTAGATTGTTATTATTCTAAACAGAACCAAAACTCTGATGTTTATGCTTTATTCGAATTGAGGATTTTGTAAGTTGACATTCATATACTCTAAGGGCTATATTAGAACTAAAATCAAAATTTTTAGAAGTTAGGAATAATTTATATAGCATTATGAATGGAATTAAAGGGAGAAAGATAAGGGTGTTACTGAAGTAAATAAAAGAAAAAGGTTTAATAAGAATTTTTACCCAAAAGTATCTTTCTTTCCATTGAATGGTAGCCATACATTCAAAATAAAACACATTCAAAATAAGATAAATAAAATAAAAAATAAAAGAAATGAAATGAAATAAAAAAAGGCAAAAATTACGGAAAAGGAGAAAATAAAAAGAAGAAAAAGATAGTGAAAGAAGAAAGAAAAGGTGGAGAATAAAAAAAAAGACAGAGATAGAAGAGAGGTAGATTGAATTAAAAAGGAGAGATGAGATTAAAAGAAGGAAAATAAGGAAAGAAAACAAAAAATTGAGAAGAGAAAAGAAGCAAAAGGATAAGAGGCTATAAAATTTTTTAGAATTGAAGAACCTAAACTCAGACAGGCCGCCGGACATTAGAAGAAAAAGAGAAGTCATAATTGCAATGGTAAGGAGTGAGTCAACACTACTAGTGTTAGTTTTAGAAATAAAATTGTTAGGTAGAGAAATGAGCTATAAATGTTAGTGGCAGATGGAGCTGTAATTACAAAATTCCCTATCGATAGTGGCAATAGCACTTTAAAGGTGAGTGGTCGATAGTAAATGATCTAATAATTGTTGTGAGAATCATTAAATGAATAAAGGAAAGTGCTAGAGTTGATATTAGCTAGGTAGGAAATGATGGCAAGGAAAGGGATGGATTTAGAGAATGAGTAGGAAGCCAGCACTACTGTAGCATTTATATTGCAGTAGCTACTATTTGTGATCACAGGCAGAAAGTGTTATGGTACTACTAGCTTTCACAATATGGGAAGGGAAAAAAGATTTTCAATTCATAAAGTAATATAGGCTGCAAGATAGCAATTTCAATGGTTATCAACTACATTAATAAGGTGTGCAAAATTTTGAAGAAAATTACAGCTCTAAAATTTAAGGAGAGCCAATTGTAATGCCTATAAATTGAAGTTTTATAAATAGTACCTTTGTGGCATGAATAGTGCTTTCAGGAGGCCGTGGCACCTTTATTAGGCTAGAAAGGGTTTGTGCTAGTCATAAAACTTTAGTAGGATAGAAAATGAAATAATTAAAAATTTTAGCATAACCAATAAATCATTTTAAGCTATAAACTAGTGAATAATGACCTTAAATAAGTTTATGCTAGGACAGCTCCAAGATATGCCCAGAATAACTAGAAAATACCATACCTTGAAGCTTAAAAATTCCAATGAGTTTATCGATGAAGGAATTTTATTTTTGAGGTCATTTGATAATTATTTAAAATTTCTTATATTTATGAGTGAATAGTAACCCTACTTTGCTTTGGACCTTTAACCCGAGATTTTACGGGGCCTTTAATAGGCATTATTGAGGATTTTTTGCACTAACATAATTATTTTAACGGTTTAGAATAATTATTTTAAAATTTCAAACTTTAAAGGAAAGCTAAATTAATTTGGCTCATTAGATAGTTGCGTGTTGTGATCCAAGCCACCCAGTTTATAAATATAAAAGCCTTTACACATATAAAAGTGTCACATGTGCAAAGGAGTCATCTCCCACCTCCCCACACCAAAAAAGTCGATGCCACCATTATGTTCCCCTTTAACATTTTCTTTCACTTTTCTCTCTCTTCCTACCAAAAAACCCTACAAAAAATTATATGGTTCTTGACGTCTATGTTCCCTAGAAACTACTGTATGTGGTAGAATTGAAAAATAATGCTTAGAGAAGGACATATGGTGATGGATTAAATAGTGCCAAATCTTAGTGTAAGTGGGTTTTTCTCAATTTTTATTTTTTGTTTTGGGTGGCTCTAATGATTCCAAGAAAAACCATATGCTTAGATTTTAATTTAGAGCTATGTAGTATTTTTTAGAACTTTTTTAAAGTTCAAATGTGTATGTTTTAGGGAAAGCAAGAACAAGTGAGGAAGAAAGGCATTCAAGGCTATAGATTAGAGGAAAATGGTGTTTTTAGACCCTAGGTATATGGATTTAATGTAATTCATGCAAGTCATGATGTGTGTGTATGTGAGTGTGAATGGAAGTGTTAGTTTGTATGTGTGCATGTATGTTTTATGTAATTTGGTTATGTGATTATGTTAGTCTAATGGAATAAAGATTGTGTGCATGATTTATAGGGATGAAAAATAAGTGTATATGTGTGATCTTAAAATGGCCGAATGGTATGTATGGATAGTGTGATGTGTACATATGTGTATGGTATGTGTGATATGTGTAGTTAGGCTAAAAATATGATATGGAATATGGTTATGTTATGAAATTGAGTAAAGAATTTAAGGATGAGTAAATTGGTATGGTATGGTTTGTTGTGAGGTAAAATGTGTTAAGTGTTAAAGTGTAAAAAAAATGACCATATATGGTATGAAAGAAATATGTTTGAGTTAGATGGGAGAATGTAAATACAAATGATGATAAATTTTAACTATGATGTTAAAATGGTGTAATATTAATTGGGTGAACATGAGATGAGTTAGGAATATAATTAAGAGGTGCTAAATACTAACAAGGCTATGAAAATTGGCATAGGAGAAATGTCCAAATGAATAATGTTTATTTGCAAAATGACTCATAATTGGGAAAGGTGCATAAGTGCACTAATGCTTATAATTATGGCATATAAGTGTTGATATAATGATGGAAAAAGACCTATAACTATGTGAGACAATCAATAAAAATGATTTAGCTCGTCAGTTAAGCACCCGCTAGATTGGTTGACCGGTCAACTAGGGAATTAGTAGCTACTAAGGGTTTTGGTCCTCCTAGGGCCATTGCCTATGTGATTGAGATGGCTAGTGTAGCCACTGAGGTTTTGATATTAAGCCCTACAAACTCGGGTATTAAAAGGCCCATATAGGCTGATCCTTGCTACCCACTATTTTTATTTGTGGATATTGGGAGGTCTTGGGTGTTAATCCCTGCTATCCACTTGAGATGCAATAGACATGTTGATTGGGAGGTCCTATAAGTCTAATCCCTACTATCCTTATAGATGTTGGGGGGTTTACATGATTGATTCCTACCATCTACCACTCTGGTATTAGGTAGTTCATATAAGTTAATCACTATTATCGGATAGAGTTGGGTAGGTGTAGCTATCGAGGTCTAAAATATGGGGCATTGCCAGTCTGGATCCCTCTATCCAGTGTCTTTAGGTGTAGTCTTTCTAGAATGGGCCTGAGTTTAAAACATAAGAATTGAAAAGAATATGAACAACTGTGATAAATCTATTATCAGTATAATTTAAAGTATTCTGGAATAACTTTATAATTTTAATTAGATTAAAAGGTATACTATGTAATAGATAAGAAGTCTGATGAATAAATTACTAGAATTGCATGTGATGATTTTGCATACTTATAATGCTCTCTTATAATAAATTCATTGCAATAAATATGTGTGTGACATGCACTTATTACATTAAGTCCACCATTAAGTTTATACTCGTCGTATCGGTGTTCTGATGTGCAAGTTGTAGATAGAGAAAGCAATCTAGCCTTTGTAGTGCAGTGTAGCAGTTTAACCTCTCAAGTTATATTTTTGGTACCTTTGATTGTATATGAAGTCAGCAGTCATGTATAATTAGTGTGGGGCTTGGGTGATGTAAATATTAAATATGTGTTTTGGTCATGCAAGAATTGATAACCTATATGCACTAATATATGTAGCTAAATATATGGGCAAATATATGTTTGATTATATGGTTTTGAATGTTGTGAGTCTAAGACCCTATGTGCTTATGACTCTCTATTATGTTGAAATGTTGATTAGAGGACTAGAAGGGTCTAAGTGTTCGAGAATTAGATGATAGTAATATTAAAAGTGTTTTTAATTGGTTTAAATTTTAGGTATTTCACTCGAGTAGTTGTTATGCTACCCGAATTTCTATAAATCTAATTTTTGTTTAGATAAATGATTTCAATGATTAATTATAGCCAATATAAGAATGTAAAGGGATTTGAACAGGTAAACAACTAGAATATGTTAATTAAAATAATATGGATACAAGTGTTAAATGAGTAAGGATTAGGGTAGGATTAGGATAGGTGACCAATGGGAAGTAGAATCTCCTATTATAGTCTAGGATTCTATATTTCCAATAAAGCTACATTGCATGGGCTGATAGGTTGTCCTTTTGTAGTGATACTTGATAAATGAACGAACCCCACCATAGAGAGGAGAAAGGGTGGCAAGTCATACTCCTACTACTATTTATGGACCAGAAGTAAGTGTAGCCACACCTTAGCCTAGTGATGTTGCACGTCAGCCATATCCACAGGCACAACCACATGCATAGGCTTCTCTAGCACTTTTATAATAGATAGTAGATTTGCTAAGGCACACATCTGCTGCTGTTGCTCTACCACCTCAACTAGCCCCAACACCACCTCCAGTTGCCTTATAAAAGACTTATTTGGAAAGAATAAAGAAAATAAGAGCTTTGTATTTCTTAGTCATGAGGGAGGGTAATGCTATGAGGGCTGAGTACTGGTTGGAGTAGACTCTTAGTGAAATGCCTATAAATTGAGGTTTCATGATAGTACCTTTAGGCTTGAACAATGTTCCTAGGAAGCTGGGATACCGCTAGGAAAGGTGTGTACTAGTCATAAAAATTTGACATGCCAAAAAATGAGTAAAATGAAATAATTTAAAAATTTAGCAGAACCAATAATTCATTTTAGATAATAAACTAGTGAAAAGTGGCCATAAATGAACTTGTGCTGAGAATGATCTAGAATGTGCCTGAATAGACTTGAAAATAGCATACACTGAAGGTAAAAAATTCCAACCTATATGTTAGTGAAGGAATTTTAATTTTCTAAGGTCATTTGATAATTTTTTGAAATTTCTTTGTTATAGAGAGTGAATAGTAAACCCAATTGCCCTTAGAGTTTGGAGCTAAAATTTTACGAGGCTCTAAATGGGCATAATCAAGGATTTTTACAAGAAAAGTGATTATTTTTTGAAGCCTAGAAAAATTATTAAAATTTATTGAATTTTAAGAGGAAATTAGAATTATTTGGACCGTTAAATCATCATGTGTCATGTTCTAACCAACCCACTACTAAATATATAAACTTTCGCACATATAGGAGGACCATATGTGCAAAAGTGAGCCATCTTCAACCTCCCTCCAAAGCTATAGCCGACACCACCTCTCCTCTCTCTTCCCACCATTTTTCCTTCACACCAACCACAAATCACTACTAATCCCACTAATTTTATATGGAATCACACCTCTATGACCTCTAGAACACACTAAAAGTGGTAGAACTCAAAAAAAGGCTTCAAATGAGAGAAATAAATATAGAGTGAATAATGCACTTTTGGATTGTAAGTGGTATTTTCTTAGTTTTTATTTTTGTTTCAAGTAGGTCTAGTTATTCTAAGAATTTCTATATTTATAGATTTCAATTTAGAGCTCTAAAGAATTTTATATGAATTTTCTATGTCTTGGGTTGCATATGTAGGTTCACGAAGAAATAATAAAGAACTAAGGGAGCAAAAAGCATTAAAAAGGTGGAAAAATGTATAAAATTACCCTAAGTGTGTGAATTTAATATGATGAATGCATGCCATGATGTGTATGTATGTGTAAGTGTATGAACATGTGTACAAAAATGTAGGTTTGTGCATGTGTGTGCATGTTTAGTTGAAATAAACATGCCATGATGTGATATTGATGTTATAATGATGATATGTATGTCATTTGGATGAGAAAAACATGTGTAAGTGTATGGTATGTATGTGGCCAAATGCGTGTCATATATGACATGGCATATGTATTTGTGCATGATGTGTGATCATGACGTATTATGATGAAAAATGTGGTGTGTAATAGGTATGTATCATGAAATGTGAGAAATAAAAGTATGATTATGGAATATTGCATGTTGAGACATTTGGATTTGAAATATGGAAATGGTTTGTTTAAAAAAAATGTACATTATGGAATAAATGAAAACTACATTTAGGTATGTAAAGTGATATGTAAACTTGTTCATTTAAAGTAATTGGATGCAATAGAAATTTAATTTTAATAATGATGATAAATTTTGGTGGATGTAGTGTGAGGCCATGTGATGTGCAATGGCATGATCATTGATTGAGAGTATGCCAAGCGAGACATAAGAAAAGTGACAAAATGAATAGTATCACTGACTAAATGAATATTACATTTTATATGAAATTACTCATAGCTGCATAATGAAATGATCATATGTAATGACCTAAAATTTTTTGATGTGATCATGGATGTAAAGAAAATAAATGACCTATAACTGAATAATAAATAATACATAGAGTTGGCCTAATAGTTAGACACCTACTGGATGGATTGACCGGTTAACTAAGGATTGGTAATTGCTAGGGGTATTGGTCCTTTTGGGCCTTTACCAATGTGATTATGTAGGCAGGTGTAGCTACTGACATCCAATAGAGGGCAACTACATAGTATGATATATGGTAATTGTTTGTC
>CANXYI011127722.1:0-18001 GCA_948208565.1 Hura crepitans | reverse complement strand
GATGCTGTTAGTATTTACCTTATCTCTTGTCAACACATTGTAAATGTCCTTAGGATTCCACAACCTACTACGTTTTCCCGGTTCTTTAATGCATTCCTCGCGAACAATACTCATACCTAATTCTTGTAGCAAGTCATGCATCCATAATTGATTGTCAGAGGAAACAGTAATGAGGGATTTATCGACAAGACGACTTATTCCAATTTTGGCAAAGTAACCACATCCATCCAATATACTTTCGGCACGTTCTTTATCTTCCCCTTTCAGAAAACATGCCACATCAAGAAATACGTCCCTTTCTTTTTCATCCAAACCATCGTAACTTGCTCTCAGAATTTTTTGGATTTCATTGTTAGGAATATGTTGTAGTTTTGCAAGCTCACTTTTCCATTCTTCCACATGCTTGCCATGCAGATTGGAGCCTAGAATAATAAGAGCTAATGGAATACCCTGGGCGTAACCTATAGCCCTTTCTGACAGCTCCATGTACATTCCATCATCTTTGGGACAATTTTGTTTGAAAGCATGGAAATTAAAGAGCTGAATAGCTTCACGATCTACCAATTTCTCAATCTCATATACATAATTATCATCGGTAGCATTTCTAAGAACTTGTCTATCTCTACTTGTTATTATAATTCTACTTCCTAGTCCATACAAACTGCAATTACCTACTAAACTTTTCAATTCTTGAACACTACCCACATCATCAAGAACAATGAGAACTTTCCCGCAATGGAGCCTTCTTATCGATGATCGTGATGTATGGCTTGTGGGTCTACTCATATTTGCACTCCCTGATATTTTGCAAAGCATTTCGTTTCGTAAATGAGTTAGGGTATGCTTCCTTAGCTCTTCGCTGACATTTGCTATAAAGCATTGACCATCAAAGTTATTTGAATTTCGATTAAAAACAGTTTGGGCAATTACAGTCTTTCCTATACCACCTATTCCCCAAATACCAACAAAACGTGTATGATCTGCTAACTCCATGCATAGCAGCGATTCAACTCTCTTGACACGTGAATCAATTCCTACTAAACCATCATCAAAGGAGTTATTTGCAGACGTATAACTCAGTTTCTCCAAGACATGGTCGACAATTTCATTAACTAGTTTACTCTCAGACCTGCTCACATGTAAAGAGCAAATTAACGCAAGTAAAAAAAACTGATTATTTTTTTTTTTGGCCCTTGAAAGTTCATTTTGCCATAAACTGATCGAATTTTCTTCGGTAACTCAATAGTGCATACTCCAAAGTAGACTTTGTTTTTTTTCAATTGCGTAAGAAAATAAAAGTAAAGACAATAACTCACTTGATATTCATAGAAGCAAATCCTGCTATCTTGGCTGTTTCTGTCAAAGCTCGACTCCAGCTCTCCACCTTGTCCAAACAATCTCCGAACTCTTCTCTAAACTTTGAAATTGCATCGCCAAAATTCCCTGTTAATTCTTGAACCTCAAATGGATCAACATGGTAAAAAATGGGTAGAATGATCTGTCCCATTGTTTTCTTGCACTCTAAAATATTCACAAGCTCGTCCAAACACCACGCAGAATGGGCATAATTTTCAGAGAAAATGATAAGTGAAATATTTGATTCTCGAATTATTCTTAACAGCGCCGGCGAGATTTCTTCTCCTCTATCAAGACTTTCATCCTTGAAAACAGTAATTCTTTCACGGCGCAAAGCATTGAAGAGATGACTGACAAAACCATAGCGAGTGTCTGAACCTTTAAAGCTCAGAAATACATGGTACTTCCATCGGCCAGATGCCATAATCTCAAAGCTTATCTCGCTAGGTTTTCTAGCAAATGTATTCGCATGACAACTATCTCATACGCGCAGTATTAAAATTTGAAAATATGAACGCGGAGCACTGAGATTTTGAAAATAAGCACATCCTCACTGTTGTCCTTTTTTTCCAAGTAGGAAAGTGACTTTCTAACAACCTATTTATTTTGTTGCTGCCGTGTAAGCAAAGATACGTTTAACTGTTGAATTGCAGCTAATTGGGGTCCTAGTTTCTTTCTTTCCCTTTTTTCTTAAAAAAAAATTATAATAATAAAGGATTATAATAGATGAAGTAAATCATGGCAAATTGACTGTTAGATTGTCAAACTGCATAAATTTCTATTTGTTAACATTCATGGATTAAGAGATAATGCACTTTTCCTATATTGTAATTTTTTTTCATTTATGTAATTTTTATTAATATTTTATCATTATTTAATCAAATGCCACTAGGCATGTAGTCTAGTGATTGCTGCTTTGCAAAGTAGTGTGTTGAGACTCGAAATCGAATCCTAATAAATAACAGCCCATTTTAATTAAAAATGTGTGTTTTCCTTTTCCTACAAAATAGAAAAAATAAAAAAAATTACTTCATAATTCTGAAAACGCTTCAAATCATGGAGTCAAATATGAGCCATATTTATCGTTAGGTTTACTTACAAAAAAATTTAAAGTTAAATGATAAGAAATTAATGCATTTGATAGATTATTTTAGTCTGGATAAAATCTAAAAGTATATAATAAATTAAAGTATGCTAAGATTGCAATAGTTTATTATATAAGTAAATACTTTTATTTGGCCTTTGCCGAAGAACTTGAATAGGCCAGAATCCCATATGGGTCGGACTCAACCCGGTTCAATGTTGATACCAAACCATAACAGATAAACGGAGATTTGACGCTTTTTCTTCCCCATTTTGATGGCCGACTGGGGAGTCCTCTATAACTCCCAGTCCATCATTAACAGCAAGGTAAAGGCAACTGTCTACATTTTTCTCCTTGGCTGATAAGAAAATGCTAGAAAATAGCTGTAAATACAAAATTAGGTTTCGACTATGTAGAAATGATTCACATTTTTCAGTTGTTAGTATAACAGACCTCTTCACGAATTCGAATCCAGAATTCGATTATTTTCGTTAATTTTTCCTTTTTTATTCAGGTTTGCCTTTGTAAATTATGGCTGTTAAGTGACTTTGATTTGAGGTTCTCCATTCCTTGCTTGCATTATGTCCTGATATTGAACGGATAACTTTTTCTCGGAATTTTCAGCCTCTATATCGACGTCCTGTTGTTCAGAGGTCAAGATTCTTGAATTTGAAACCTTACCAAGGTCGACTAGGGAGAACTTTCTTGGCGATGGAAGGAAATGGTGTTACAGCTTCAAACGATGCCTGTAATCAGAAAATCCCACACGTTTTGACGGTTGCCGGCTCTGATTCAGGTGCTGGTGCTGGAATACAAGCTGATCTTAAGGCCTGTGCTGCACGTGGAGTGTATTGTTCCACTGTGATTACTGCTGTTACTGCACAGAACACTGTTGGAGTTCAGGTTGTACCTCTGTTGCCTTCTCTTTGGTTAAGTTGAGAATTTTAGAAAGCATATCGAATTATAGCATTCCAGTTTTTGTCTAATTGTAATAAAATAACAAAGAAATGATTTGGCTTAGTTGCATTGAGAATTTATAGTAATTTAGATGGTGAATAAAATAATGATAGAAGTTTTTTGGTAACTTGCTAAGTTAATGTTTCGACCTTTGATTCTTATGCTTATGGTTGTTTCGGAAACTGTGTTTATGTCATGTAACTTTATTTTGGACTCTTGTGATTGCTAGGGTGTAAACATTCTGCCCGAGGATTTTGTTTCTGAGCAGTTGAAATCTGTGCTTTCTGATATGCAAGTTAATGTGGTAAGTGGCCCTTAAATGCTACTATGCATAGTATTTTAAACTTGATTTGATATGTCCCTTGTTAATGTGGGTTATGTGGAGCATGTATCAATATGGCAATAGGTAAAGATAAAAGATTATAGCATTTCAGTTTATGCGGTGTGGATAAACTTGATAATGTTGAAAAGGTTTTGAATACAAACTTTGGGTTACCCCTCAGTATGCACCATCAAATTATGTCTTGCATGATTATGTAACAATTCGATTGCAGTCTAATGATCAAATGATATTAGGTGAAAACAGGCATGCTACCTTCTATTGGCATTGTGAATATTCTTTGCCAGAGGCTCAGGGAGCATCCTGTTCAAGGTATGCGGAAGCATTGAGCATTAGTAGTGTGGTTTTTCGGTTATATTTCTAGTGGCTTTTGAGTTGATTCAGTCTGATAAATGAAGGCAGGTTTGGTTGTTGATCCTGTCATGGTATCTACAAGTGGAGATGTGCTAGCTGGTCCTTCAATTATTTCTAGTTTCCGGTAAGTAGCAATTTGTGTTTTATAATTCTACTCATATACCAACAAATTGATTCAAATGCATCCCATGCAAAAATTAAAAAACTTTTCATTGCCTGCTTGTATTTGTACTTCTTGGGATTTTGTAAAATATCTGCTGCTGCCTATTGCATATACTTTTGCTTGTTGTCTCTTGTTTTTCACTGATAGTTCATAGGCATTATTTCATATTCCAGCAATAGCTTGAATAAAGATGAGTACAGGCTCAATAATTAAATTGAATAACATTAAAAGCTCCCCTAAAATGCTAAATGATCAAAAAACTTGATACCCAATACACTTTGTCATATTTCATCCCTTTTCTAGAGAGGGAGGACCGCGCCCTCCCCAATCCAGCGGCCACAATAAATGTTGCTGTTTTCTTTTTCCTTTTTTTTTTTTGATTTGGCACGGCTTGGGCCATTCGGTCGTGGGAGCGTGGGAGGACTGGAGCCTAGGCCCTTTTATGAACCCAAATGTTTCTAAAGAATTTGTACATGAATGACATGTACCAGTGGATGACAATTTCTTACTTGAGAGCTAACATTCCCATAAAGGCTGGCTATGTACTGCTAATTGCTGATGGATTTGCTGTATAAAGGATGGGGATTCTATTGTTATGTTTCTAGAGCCTTCTCTGTTTAATGCATATATAAGAAGGTTTGCATACTGTCAAGGATCTGGTTTTTCAATGCAGGGAGGAGCTTTTTCCCATGGCTGATATAGTAACTCCAAATATAAAAGAGGCATCTGCTTTACTTGGTGGTATGCCACTTGAAACAGTTGCTGACATGCGATCTGCAGCAAAATGTTTGCATGCAATTGGTCCTCGGTCAGTGGAAATTGCTTTAAATTCTTTGTTGACTTAAATGAGGATGTAAAATTATTATAAATTTCTTTATTCCTTTGCTGTTATGAGTACTTTTAGACGCATACATCTCCTTTAGTCCTTCCTTGTAGTAGATACACTGCTTGTTGAAGTTATAATTTTTCTTGTTTAAATTGGAACTTCTGCATTCCTGACAAGACTTGGTTGAAAAATTATTCTCTCTTCTTAAGCTGACATTTGAACTTTAAACAATAAAGGAGGAACATTTAACTTTATGATTTTATATGTGCGCAAGACGTGGAAATATTTGAATGAGCCAACTGCTGTTGTATTCTAGTGTTAAGTGATTGGGAAAGTACCTGTACATAACTCTTACACTTTGCAACCACAGCATTTTCAGGTAGAAGATTTGATGGAGTATCACATGTGGAAATGTGATCATTGAGAATTATATAACATTTTGCAAGTTCCCTATGTCACAACATTGCAAGTGTAATGGACGTCATAATTCAAAGCACGGGTTTAAATAGTGGCTATTTTGTAATATATTAGTTTCTATATGTCTGTTTTTTAGCTTACTGTTGATTTACAGGCTGTTTCATAATACTTGTCAGGATTTATTGGTGAAATGAATGGCCTCAATATCATTCATTAACCATTACATGCTAATACAAAAACACCGCAACAATGATTGCAGTAAATGGTGGAGTCATAGCTATTACCTCACTTCAGCCTGAGTTGTTATGTCAAATATGTGAATGGCGTATGTATCACTTTTTTTAGCGTGCTTGACTACTATACAAGAAATTGAATCTGGTCCTTTTTCACTCTCTAATGTATAAAAATACTTCAGTTTTGGAAGTGCCATTGCCCTTAGGTTCTTGTAGCAAATCTATTGAAAGTATGAGTTCATCAACTAGGGTTTTAAGGGTCAAGAAAGAATTTAATGTTCACAAGAGTTTTGACTTGAACTTAATATGTTGCCTGCCAGAAATGTGCTTGTCAAAGGTGGTGATCTCCCCAACTCTGCAGATGCTGTCGATATTTTCTTTGATGGTATGCTTTAAGTTTTACACTATCCTTAAGCACAATAATATTCAGGTTTCCTTTCCCCTGTGTATGCATGAAATATTAATGACGTTCAAACAACTTTTGCAGGTAATGACTACCATGAGCTGTGTTCATCACGCATAAAAACTCGCAACACCCATGGTACTGGTTGCACGTTGGCCTCATGTATAGCAGCTGAGCTTGCCAAAGGTTCTCCCATGTTTTCAGCTGTTAAGGTATATGCTTATCTTTTCAGTTCCTGGCCATTTTCAAATAGTTCATGGTTTAAGAACATAATGATAAAGGTTTTCTATAATACATGGTTGGTGAAGTCAGGATTGGAATGCATAACTAGTTAACAAAAACGTTGTAGGCTTTCTTTCTTTCCACCTTTGCTTCTTTTTTCAAAGTTTTAGAACATATCTAGATGTGCTGTTTGGAATTTTAATGCTGCAACTAAGGCATGATTGTGAAGCAAACCTGTTCTTTTGAATCGCTGGGATGAATGGGTTGATATTTTGTGGGATACTGAGAAAGATACTCATGCTTGGGATGTGGAAAGTGGCCTTTTTTTTTCCTCCACCTCTTCTGCCTATACATGAGTTGTCAGGGCTATTCTGACATGCTATTGCAGCGTGCTTACTTGTAATATGTCCTGTGCAAACTTTCTCCATTGCTCTCCTTCAGTTTTATTTTTTTTAATACCTTTCCACCATCTTTTAATTGGTATTCCAGCTTCTCACATTCTTATGTGTTGAGCAGGTAGCTAAGCGCTATATTGAGACTGCGTTGGAATACAGCAAAGATATTTTGATTGGAAAGGGGCAACAGGGTCCCTTCGATCACCTATTAAGGTTTAAGAGCGGCATTAACAACTCCTATAGACAAGCCACATTCAGCCCTAACAACTTATTTTTATATGCTGTCACGGACTGTTGGATGAATATAAAATGGGGACGAACTATGGTCAATGCCATTGAAGCAGCAATTGAAGGAGGTGCTACCATTATTCAACTGAGGTTTGACTTTTTAAAGTTCTTCACGTTCTTAAGAGACTTTCATTGCTTTGTTTTCTTTTGCTTGTTGCTATAAAATTTTCGCGTGTTGTATGATGTAGTAATCTTTTCTATTTCCATTGAATGTTTCCCTGTCTTCCCCTTTCCCACCCAAGAATTTTCTTTAAGGTTGACTTGATCAATTTTCAGCCTGTGTTAGTGGTTCTTTAGTTTGAAGTGCTTCAGTTTGTTTCATCTATACGTCTATGTCACGTGCAAATATATTGTATATGTGCATTTAATCTTACTTCATCCCAAAATGATAGTTTCATTTTTCTTTTTAGTTTGTCCTAAAATAGGGTCTCACTCTTATGTCCAATATTAGTAATATGCTAATAATAAATAAATAAAATTATTGTTTTTTAAATTACTAATATACCCTTTATTAATGTAGGATATATCTGTAAAAATCAATAATTCAACCACATCATTTAAATTTTCATAATACATGTGAAAAGAGAAGTGAGACTGTCATTTTGGGATGGAAAGAGTGTTATCTTTAGATGTTGATGTGAATTTAAATGTTACTTTGCTTTCGCATTTTTTATGTGCAAAATGTTTTTGCATATAAATATAATTTGTTAATATCGAGATTTTGCTTCTTAGGGAGAAGAATGCTGAAACAAAGGATTTTCTGGAAACAGCAAAAGCATGTCTTGATATTTGCCGATCCCATGGAGTGCCTCTATTAATCAATGACCGAGTCGACATAGCCCTTGCATGTGATGCTGATGGGGTGCATATTGGTCAGTCTGACTTGCCTGGTCGTATAGTCCGCACTCTTCTTGGCCCTGAAAAGATAATTGGTGTATCATGTAAAACACCTGAACAAGCTCAACAAGCATGGGTTGATGGTGCCGACTACGTTGGTTGCGGCGGTGTATATCCGACAAATACAAAGGCGGAAAATAGAACTGTTGGTTTGGATGGGTTAAAAGCTGTCAGTTTAGCTTCTAAGCTACCAGTGGTTGCAATTGGTGGCATTAATGCTTCAAATGCAGGCGCTGTGATGGAAATCGGTGCACCAAATCTGAAAGGGGTTGCAGTTGTTTCTGCTCTATTTGACAAAGAAAGTATTTTAACTGAGACCAGGAATTTGCATCGAATACTGACAGATGCGTCGTTCAAGGTAAGTTAGACAAACATGTAGGCCTTATTTGGGTTGTAATGTGACAAGGGCTGTGTTCAAACTAGCTGCTTTTGTGATATAAAATATAAGTGGACACACCCCATTTGTGATTGTGTGTCCTCTGATTAATAAAGGGAAGGAAAAACAATATCTAAAAGAAAATGATAAAGATAATCGTTTGTGTCTAGTATTCAGACAATGTTGTTAATTTCTTACAGTTATATAATATGATAGTAGTAATTACAAGTTCTATGAGTGATTAAATTTTAAATTAGTATAAAAAAGGATTAAATCATTAATTCTAATGAAGCTAAGTTACATTTTTTTGGAGATCACTTGTTGCTAATGTAGTTGAGATAATTGAATATTTTCAAATTCAATTCAATACTCACCCCTCTCTAACAAGTAAAAAATATGTATCAAAAACAAAAGTTGGCCTTCCATGAATACTCGCAATACATTAAATTACTATCGTATAGTAAGTTTTAATTTATTGATATCGAAATTGGCTTTGTATATATAGCTGATCATTCTCAAATTTACAACTTACAAGTGTGTGAGTTAGGAAGCAGTAACGAAAGACTTCCTTATAATAGTGAGTTCACATCATGGTTCAACATAAATCCATCTCTATTCATTTTGATTATAGATGAATTAATTAATAAAATATAAGATTATATCCCATAGTATATATAATTTACATATGATATTGTATTGATTGATGAGACGTGAAATGGAGTTAATTATAAGTTGGAAGTACGGAGAAATACTCTTGAGAATAAATGTTTCAAGTTAAGTAGAAATAAGACGAAATATATGCACGATAATTTTAAGTTAAATAGAAGGAATGGAAGAGAAGTGAGATTAAGGAATGTAAAAGTGCCGAAGCGTAGTCATTTTAAGTAGTTGAGCTCCATTTTTCGAGACAAAATGATAGATGAGGATATAACTAATAAAATAAAAGCAAAATGGTTGAATGAAGAAATATTACAAGTATTTTATGTGACAAAAATATATCTAATAAAGTTAATGAAAAGTTTTATAAGACAACAAAAAGACTAGCTATGTTATATGAAAGTGAGTACTACACAACAAAAATACAACATAAAAATAGTTAAATATGGAAGAAATACAAATGTTAAAGTGGATGAATGGATATATATAATTGGATAAAATTAAAAATGAATACAAATTCGATAAAAGATGCATGTAACAAATATTGAAAATAAAATAAGTGAATATCGTCTAATGTAAGAGTGTACAAATGGTCGTTTTGATTTTAAAAGAATCGAAAGTTGAACTTTTAAAATTTTTAGAACCGAACTTTCTATAAGGGTCAAACCGAAAAAAAAACCGACATTCATATAAAGCGGAATCAAAAGAATCGAATCAATCAAATTATATATGTTTTTTTTAATTTTTTTTATATATAAAAACTCCAAAAAAAATAACATTTTGAAAATTTTGATCAGTTCATTTCTTTTAGTTTGTGTCTTTCAATAACTGAACTCGCATCCAAGAGCCAAATAAAAAAAAATCGAACCAAATAAACTAAATTGTCAATGATTTAGTTCGATTTTGTACAGGTCTAATCATGTACTACAAAAACCTCCAAATATTCCAATGAGAAAATATGAGAGTTTGGTAATAAAAAAAAAAAAAAAATAAAAGATGGGTGTAAAATGATTTAAAAAGATATAGTTACCCAGAACATACATGCATTTGCTATTAAGATAAATCATATAGCCATCTCGTTTAATATGGAATCAAAGCTTAATTGTTTTTATTGTTGGTGCATATGCACATACAAGATACCAATTCTCCAAATTTGAATAATAAAAGGGACGGGTTTGTTAGTATATTTTATTATTTTAAAATATAATTTTTAATGTTAAAATAATGTATTTTTTTAATTATTGTTTTGATTTACATAATATCACAATTCACCTTGAGCCGATTGAGGATTAATTGAAAAAAAAAAAGAGGAAAAGAAACAAAAAGAATATATTAAGAATTGATACGCAAATTCGCAAACAGACCAGTGGCTAAATTGTTCCTTCAGCAGTCTTTTCCACCATGAATAAGATTTCCTCAACCTGTGTGAGGTTAAATTATAAATAATCAAGTTATTGAAATCAGACTCTGCCAAACCAACAATTTTTCTTTACAGTTTGATAAAGCAATTTCACTAGGCTCTTTCATAAACAGTTTATCAATGAACCTAATCCTCTGCCAGTTATCCTCAAGCTCAATTTGACAATCCTGACAGTCCTCTTCATTCTCACCCTACACAATCTGCCTACACTTCCTAATTGATGTGGGATCCCGAAGGATCAGTCCATCAATGCCATAATGGTTAAAATGTCCTACAAAATCACCATGGTTTTGTAGAGAGCTCTACCTCTAGACCTCTCTAGGTTAAAAAAATTGATAAGTTTTAGGGGCAAGAAATATTAAATCTAACAAAATTAGACATTTTGCTAACTATATCTGAAGTTCTATTACTATAGATTGCAACTGTATAGCCTCCAACCACAAAATATTTACATACATGAAGTTGGAGAAAACAATGCATGAGTTTCCTTTACTTTTTGCTAACACCCACATTGAATCTTTCACCTGCTCAACGAAATGAATGGAATGCCCACAACTGAAGCATATATACAATCATATTGAAAATACTTAAAGTTATCCAAAAATATGTCTGCCTTTTCATAGTTATGTCACAGAATTTGAAATTAAATTTGCTCTAGCTTCCAAGAATGGTAGGCTCACCATAATATATAACAAATATAAATAAATAAATTGATGAACATAAGACCAACAAGCATTCCAAACTCAAAACTACAAGATTTTCTTGCCGTCTACTTTCCTTCAATGCCACATATTCTGATCAGACATGTTGCCCTAGGAAATTTTGCAGGGAGCATAGTTAAAGGCAAAGAGTCTCGGAGACTAGGCACAGGGTGCAGGTGCGAGCCAGATTAATGTGAGGCACGAAAAAAAATCAAAGAAAGGGCCCGAACTTTGTAATTCAAGACCGCAAAACTTAACAGAATAAGACCATTGACACTTAAAACATTTATAAATTTAGCATCAGTACTTTCTACTTCAAAATGAAAATCCAGAAGTCGTTTAGTACATAATAAATGGTCAAGCATCAAAATCTACTGTAAAGTTTTGAACTTTGAAGTGTGAAAAGTCGATCGCATACAACTATGCAACGCATGCTCAAGCACCAAAATCTGCATTTTTATTAATTTAACTGCGAAAAGTTTACTGATCATTCAATCAATATCTAAATCTATCCCTCCCTCTCTAAACACTTTCTGTTCTCATTATTTCCTTTCAAGTAGTTTCATCACCTTCTTCCATTTCTTTCTAATCAAGTCCTGAAACTGAGAAGAAAAACAGCTCAAATCTAGATGATTAATAAGGCCAAGGTCCATGTAGTTTGTTCTATACCAGCATTTCAATGCTCTTATTTCCTCTTTATATAGCAAGAAAATCAAAAAATTGTTTCGTAATCTACTACTCTATAGTCCATAAAACAATACAAACAACAGTATAATGTAACCAAGAATCAAGCAGAAGATCAAAATCCATTATCCCAATAACATAAATTAAAACTAAGAGGACCCAATAGTCATACTACAAACTCAGTCAAATTAAACAAATTCACCGAAGATAAGCGGGGATCTTAATGCGAATAAAAAGCATACTCATTACATAGGCGATGATCAGCGAAGAAATCCCAGCGGAGGCATAAGAAACCTTAACACTCTTAGCCCGATTCTTATCAAGCGCAAGATCCATAAGAATAATTCCAATCCCACCAAGAACAAACATAAATCCAGAGGACAATCCTTCAATAATGTACTGTCCATTGACTCGACCCGGGAGAAACACTACAGGTCGGACAGATCCGGTAGCCGGGTCCTGAGTAGATCCGATGCCTGGAGGCTCCACAATTACATCATAGACAATTCCGGAAACGACCATGAAGTAGGTGAGGAGAACAAGGGCAAACACTGTCATTGGCGATGGGAGAGTGAAGGTGGGGAGCTTCAGACGGAGGCGAGGAGGCCGGAGGATTGAGAAAGGGATAATTTTGAGGATGTGGAATAATGGATCCATAGAGATCTGTGATGGATCAGAAGGGTTTTGCGTAGCCATTGCTCTTCTGATTGAAAAGCAATGGCTAGAGGTGCCGCTAGAAAGTAAATAGAAGTCTTAAATTACAATTTAACGCTCCAATTTATGAAATTTTATCAACTCGGCCCATAAACTTAATTATTTTTCAATTTAACACCAATTTATAAAATCCCTTCATTATAAACACCTCTGCCGAAGGGTCGGATCATTTTCAGATAGAATTTTCAGATTAAATTTATTTTTTATAAAATTAAATTGATTGATTTTTAAATTATTAAATTAAAATTTAATTTTATATTATTTTTTAATATTAATATATTTCAATCACTTTAAAATTTAATAACTCATAAAAATTTTAAAACATAACTTATTCTTTTAAATATATTATTTTCTTAAAAAATATGGACAAGTGTTATTATTATTATTAAAAACTAAAATTGGTAAAAAAATAATAAGAAAAATAAATATGAAAAAAGAAAATATAAAATACTAATAGAAGAGAAGCTAATATGAGATTAATGAAAATTAAAATAAAACAGTATCTGGTGGGCTGACCTAATTTGACCTATGGACCAATTTTTTTATTTTATCCATCCGAATTATCTCAATACCTAAGTTTATTTTATATAAAAAAATAACATTGATAGGTTTATTTTTTTCAAAAAAAAAGATTTAATCCTAATAATTAAAACAATTAAAAATATATTTCAAAAAAATTCAGGACATTTTAGGTCATCACATGACCTGATCCATTCGGATCAGTTTTGGATCTAGTTTGACCCTATAATTTTTTAATTGGATTTGAATTCGAATCATCTTTTCATGTGAATTTGGGTAGGATTTTAAATTAGGGTAAAAAATTAACATGTCTACTCGCAATGAGTTGAGTTGTAAAGAACATATATTATTGTTCTTATAATCTTCTTGTATGCTATCTTGGATATTTAAATTAACAAGTCTAAGAGTTTCATGATTTTTCCAATTGGCATTGCTTATTTCTTGACTTTTGAAATTGAAGCTACAAATTGAGGAATTTTTTCTGGTTTGGAACAAATAATTACTATTTTTGAGATGCATCCTCAATGAATTATTGTAAAAATGGATGCTTAATTTTTTTAAAACAAAAATAGATGCCTACATGCAAATATTTATTTAGTGATGGACTTGAATTTTATATTCTCTCACATGCATATGTAATTTTATATTTTTGGCAGTGTGTAATTTAATACTTTACGTTAAGTTGGCTTTTGAATTTTTGGAAGGGAATGAGCAGAATGTAAGGTTATAGAGATTTAGAATTGCAATTTAGACAGGAGTAGAAAGAATAAAGAAGGAGAGGGAAGGTCACCACTTATTGGATTTTTAACAAATGAACTAAAAATGAATTTTCTCATTCAAGGAAGAAGTACACGAGCTCCTTTATATACAGTTATATGTATGATCTAGAAGAAACATAAAAGAAACTAACAACTAGTAACTGCTAAAAGAATAAATATAGCAAATTAGTCTACAATAAATAAAACCCGCTGATATTGACTCATAACTAACTATTCATGCATTCTCTGCTAATTTTTTCAATATGTTATGATTGATAACAAGGCATAACTACCGTTTAAGTGATTGAATCTTCTATGATAGGCTCCACCTTTGAATGCCATGAACTCTCGTCAACTGAATTTTCTACTGAAGTGTTAGCCCTTTTCAAGCTATGAGTATATATGTTAAAGACATCTAGCTTGGATAGGAAATTGAAAAAGGTAATGGGAGAGTGAGCTTTCGTGAAAAAATAAGCTACTTGAGCTTTAGATGAAATTGGCATTAAATGAACAACTCTTGATTTGATTTTTTCCTAGACAACATGGCAATGAATCTAAATGTGCTTAGTTCTCTCATGGAAAACATGGTTATAGGCTATATGCATAGTTGATTGGTTGTTACAAAATAAAAAGGTTGGTAATGGATGAGAAATAGAAATATCATTTAGAAGATATAACAACCACTGCAATTCATAGCAAGTGGTAGCCATGGTTCGATATTATGTCTTTGCAGAAGATTTAAAAATGGTGGTTTACTTTTTACATCCCCAAGGGATTAAAGAGGAACCCAGAAACACACAAAAACCAGTGATGGCTTCCTAGTTAAAGGATAAGCTGTCTAACTTGAATCAGTGAATGCTTGAAGTTAAAGAGAGGAAAAGGAAGAGGAAGAGAATAATAGTCCCTAACTTAGAGAATTTTTTAAGTATCTTACAATTCTCATTGCTGCCTTTATGTGAGCTTTAGTTGGCTTATCAAAATGTATAGAAACCTACTAAACAACGTAAGAAATATCAGGTTTACTATAGGTAAGGTAAATAAGTTTGCCAACTAAATGCTTGTAAGAGCTAATATCATAATAATAGAGAATCTGCTAATGTCCTTTTTTATGGAAGAGTAACTGGGCTTTTAAATGGTTTATAGCCTAGAAGAATAGTGTCTTGAAGCAATTCCAAAGTGTATTTCCTTTGACAAAAACTGATTCCTTTAAATGATCTAGCAATTTCAAATCCAAGGAAGTATTTTAAAGCACTTAAATCTTGATTTTAAATTAATCATAAATGTATAAGTTGATTTCTTGAGTAGCATCAATAGAATCTATTGCAATGATGACATCATCAACATAAATCAGGAGAGCAATTAAAGAGGAAAAAATATTTTTGATGAACAAGGAAAAATATGCTTGAGCTTGAATAAATCCTTGTTTGAGTAAAGATGTACTGAGTTTAAAATGCCATTGTCTACTGACTTGTTTCAAGCCATAAAGGGACTTATTAAGCTTACAAACTAAGTTAGGAGAAGATGCTTTAAAGCTTAGTGGAAGCTTCCTGAAAACTTTTTCACTTAAATCCCTGTGAAGGAATGCATTGTTAATATCAGACTAGTGTAAATGCCAACCCTTTGTTGTTGCTACTATTAACAAAGTTTTAAGTTCTAATTATACTGATTTTAGCTACTAGGCTGAATGTATCCATATAGTCTACACCCTTAATTTGAATAAAACCTTTTGCAACTAGTCTTGCTTTGTATCTTTCAATAGTTCCATTAGCATTTCTCTTGATCTTCTACACTTATTTGCATCTAATTGTATTTTTGCCTTTTGGTAACTGAACTAAATTCTATGCATGATTCTATTTCAAAGAATCAATCTCAGCTTGTATTGCAATTCTCCATTCTTTATGTTTAATAGCTTGATTATAGGATTTAAGCTCTATAAAGGTAGATAAGGCCAATGTATAAACCTTTTGTGCAGGAGATAAAATTCATAAGAGAAGTACTTATGTAAGGAATGGGGTGTACTTGGAATGTGATTTGCAGAAGTGGAAGAAATTGGAGTAGGAATAGAAATACCATTGGCTAAATCACAGTGGTAATCCTACAAATATTTTAGCTGTAATTTTAGTCTACTAGATCTTTTGGACTGATTTGTTATTATTGTTAACAAGTAATTGTATGGATGGTAAACATGTCTGCTCTATAGGAATAAAAAAAGATTGGGAATTGGTGGGTGTAATAGATGAATCATCACTAAATTCCAAGAAGGGACTTGGAAACACAAAAGAATTGTTATTGTTAGGATAAAAAGCATAGGGAAATATATTTTCATAAAAATGAACATCTCTTGAGACAATCATTGAGTTGGCATGCAAATCATACAATCGAAAACCTTTAGTACCTTTTGGATTTCCAAGAAATAAATGTTTATGAAATTTAATGCTGAATTTTGATCTGTCATAAGCTAAAGTGGATGCAGAAGTTAAACATCCAAAAACTTTAACATTAATGAGATCAAGTGGTTTGTGAAATAGAATCTCATAAGGTGTTTAGAGTGAATGATTGGTGAAGGAGTTCTATTTATTAGATAAAAAACATGTGTAACAGTAAAACCCCAAAAATCAACTAGTAAGTGGCTTTGAAAAAGTAATGTCTAGCAATAGTGAGGAGATGATGATTTTTCTCTCAACTACACTATTCTGTTGAGGTGTAACAATGCAACTAGTTTGGTGTAAGATACTTTTAGAAGAAAAAACTTTTAACATGTGAAATTCAACACCTTGATCACTTCTAATGCACTTGATTTTGGTGTCAAATTAAGTTTTAATCATGTTATATAATTGCACAATGAAAAATCTTGTTTGAGTATTATTATGCATCATGTAAACCCAAGTATATCTATTAAAATCATCCACAATGGAAAGAAAGTATTATTGCCATTGAAAGAAGGAAGTACAAGGCCTTAGATATCCACATGAATCAAATCAAATGGTCTAATAGATGTAGTACTGCTGACCAGAAAGGATAACCTTTTTTGTTTGGCATAGTGACAAAACTTACAATGTATTTGAGGTGTAAAACCATTACATAATTGTTTATTTAACTGCTTAATACTTTAATGAGATGAATGTCACATTCTATAATGCCGCAACACAGATAAGTTAGTATGATTGAAAGCAAAAAGAGAATAATTGAGTGAAGACTTAGAGGAACATGGTTTAGGATTAATCAAGTGATATAAGCCATGTTTCTATTTAGCATGTCCAATCTTCTTTTAGTTCTTTGGATCCTACAGGAAATAACAAATATCCTTGAATATCAAATAGCAATGAATTTATGAAATCAATTTGCTGATAAAGATAAGATTGAAGTAAAAGGATAGGACATATAGCAGATTAGTTAGCCAGAATTCATTAGTAAAATGTAATATGCCTTTATGTGTGATAGTTACAACTTCTCCATTTGGTAATCTCATATTAAAGTTTTGAACATATATTGTAAAAAGTGTAAAACTAAAAGAAATATGATTAGTAGCTCCACTATCTAAGATCTATGTATTGATGGATAAACAATGAGGAGTAGAAATAGAGAGAGCTCTACTAGTATTAGAAGACTTAGTAAAATAAGTTGATAGATGATTAGCAGCAATAATACTAGAGATTGTGGCATTTGTTGTTCCTATATATTAAAAGGAAGACTTCTAAATGAGAGAAATTAATTATTGATATTAATCACGTGTAAGATTGAAAGGTTTAAATCTAGAATCTTCAAGATTTACATTGATGAACTTATCGCAATCAGCTGCATTGATTTTAGCTTTAATTCATATTCCTTGTCTTATAGCTAAGTGGATATCCATGCTTCCTATAGCATTTTTGAACATTATGATCCTATATTCCATAGTAAGTGTAAGTTAGCCTATTTCTGCCATTATTTCGTTGCCTTTTTTTTTATTCTTATTGCCAAGTTATCAATATTGTTGGATTTAGTAAAGTTATGAATAGTTGTTTGAGCCATAGATATATTGCTAGTAAGATTGATTACTTGTCTTTCTTGTTGAATCACCAATGAGAAAGCCTTGTTGATATATGAAAAAGGATCCGTCATCAACATTTGTGACCTTAAATGAGAATAATTCTCATTTAAGCCTTTGAGAAACCTAATCACATAATTAGATTAAGCATATTCTCGAATAGTGGAAAGAGTTATGCATAAGCAAATAGGATTGCAAATGTAGACAAGT
>CANXYI011127685.1:0-19208 GCA_948208565.1 Hura crepitans | reverse complement strand
TGTAAGCGAACTCTGCTAAGGAAAGATAGTGATATGAACTTCCCTTAAATTCGATAGCATAGCTTTATAACATGTCTTCAAGCGCTAGGATGACTCTTCTGATAAACCATCTGTCTGCAGATGAAATGCCATGCTGAAACTAAGTCGAGTACCTAGAGCATTATGGACTTTCCTTTAAAATCTTGATCTAAATCTAAGGTCTCAAATCATTATTAAAACTAAGTTGAGTACCCAAAGAATTATGGACTTTTTTCCAAAATCTTAATGTAAATCTGAGGTCTTGATAAGAAATAATAGATGACAACACACCACGTAGTTAAACAATCTTGTTAATATACAGCTCCACAAGCTTAACTAAAGAGAAATCCATCTTGACTAGTACATAATATGCAGACTTTGTCAATTTATTAACCATTACCTAGATTGAATCACTTTTACTTCTTGTCATTGGTAGTCTAACTACAAAATCCATGGTGACTTGATCTTATTTCCACTTTGGTATTGCTATAGGTTGAGGCAATTCAAATGGAACATAGTGCTCAGCCTTAACTTGCTGACAAGAAAGGCATTTAGCCATATAATCAGCTATATCTCTCTTCATAATAGTCCACCAATAAGCTATTTTCTAATCTTGATAAATCTTGGTACTAGTAGGATGCAACAAATATGGGCTATGATGTGCTTCTTATAGAATATGATGTCTCAAATCTCTTATATCTAGTACACAATGCTGATCATGATAAAACAAACAACCATGCTGTTTGATCTCAAACTCAGAGGGCTTCCCCTCTTGGATTATACTCAAAATGTTGAGAAGCCTATGATAATCTTTTAGAGCCTCTTTCACTTATTGTAGCAAACTAAGCTTTACTTGCCACTCTATTAGTAAGCCTCCGTTATTCAATATCTGTAATTTGATATTTATTGCTTTTAAGGCTAATATGAATATTCTATTAAAAGCATCTGCTACCATATTGGCTTTCCCTAGATGATAATCAATAAGGAAATCATAGTCCTTTATTAACTCCATCCATCTCTTATCTAAGGTTTAACTCTTTCTGTTTGGGAAGATACTTCAAACTTTTATGATCAGTGAAAACATAACATTTCTCTTTATAGAGATAATGCCTCTAAATCTTCAGAGCAAATACCACTGTTGTAAGCTCCAGATTATACATCGGATAATTCTTCTAATATGGTTTTAACTACCTAGATGCATAGGTAACAACTTTGCCTTTTTGCATAAGCATATATCCCAAGCCACTTAAAGAAACATCAATATAGATAATAAATTCTTTCCCTAATTTTGGCTTTGCTAGAATTAGAGCTTCTATTAATACCTTTTAAGCTTTTCAAAGCTTTTTTGACACTTGTCATCGTAATCAAACTAAACATCCTTCCTTAAAAGTCGTGTTATAGGGGTAGCAATTAAAGAAAACCCTTAACAAACCTTCTATAGTAGCTAGCTAAACCCAAGAAACTCCTAATCTCTATCGTGTTTTTGGGTGGTTTCCACTCCATTACAGCCTCAACTTTACTAGGATCCACTTTTATGCTAATTGCTATAATGATATATCTTAGAAAAGGCACTTTATCTAGCAAAAAATCACACTTACTGAGCTTGGCATAAAGCTTTACATCTCTTAGCATTTGTAGGAAAATCCTCAAATCTGTTTATGTTCATCCCGGTTCTTGGAATAAACAAGGATGTCATCAATGAACACTACCACAAAATGATCCAAGAATGGTCTAAAGATTTGATTAATCAGATCCATAAATGCTGCTGGAGCATTAGTAAGCCAAAATGGAATTACTAAAAACTCTTAATAACCATATCTTGTTCTAAATGCCATCTTCTGCATATCTCCATTCTTGACTCTCAACTAATAGTAGCTAGATCTGAGATCAATCTTGGAAAAGATACCTGCTCCTCTCAGCTAATCAAATAAGTCATCTATCTGAGGTAATAGATATTTATTATTAATAGTTACCTTATTGAGCTGCTGATAATCCACACAAAATCTAAGGGATCCATCATTCTACTTAACAAAAAAGACTAGTGCTCCCTATGGTGAAATGCTCAATTTGATGAAGCCCTTATCTAGCAACTCTTGTTACTACACTTTTAACTCTCTTAGCTCTATAGGAGCCATCCTATAAAGATTTATGGAGATTTGTGCTATATTCGGCAACACCTCAATCCCAAACTCAACTTCTTGTTCTACAAGTAAACTAGGTAGCTTAACTTGGAACACATCCTCAAATTCCAATACTATTGTTATTTGGCTTATTTTTAGTTCTACCTTGCTGGTATCAATGACATAAGCCAAATAAGCTTGACAACCTTTCCTTATCAATCTCCTTGAGATCATTGCTAACATCATGTTAAACATGTAGTCCAATCTCTCCCTAACCACTGTATGCTCTGACCTATCACTAGCTATAAGCATGATCTACTTCTATTTGTAGTCCATCACTACATGATGCTTGGATAACTAGTCCAAGCCTAAAATCAGGTCAAACTCATTAACATGCAACTCAATAAGATCAATTGCAAACCCAAATCCTTATACCAACAAGGGGCAATCCTTATAAACTTTATTGACTAGCACACATTACCCTATCGAATTACTGACTCTAATGTTAATATCAAGCATCTTAGACCATAGCCCTAATCTTATGCTCATGCGGTATAAATGTAAGAGTGCATGGAACCCATATAATGTAAAGCTAAACTAGACAAATCAAAGAGTCAAAATGTACTCACTATGACATTCGACATGTCTATATCATCTTTAGCCTTAATTATATATTTTTAAGCTTGTGTTTTACCCTCTGTCTTGTCACTCTGAGTACCTCTAGCTCTATCTCATGTGTCCTTTTGGTCTCTCTTCTAAGATAAACCTACAGGCTTAATAGGACAATCTCGAATGAAGTGACCATTTAATCCACAACCCTAATATACATCTAGCATTGTAGTCCAACGTTTACCCTGATGTCTCTTACCACAATGCTCACACTATGACATTGATGCAAATCTATCTATAGATCTAGGAGTCCCTGACATTTGTTTCTATTATCCAAACTATACTCTTAACCCCTAACTAGACTTTCTAGCCTAATCTTGCCTCTAACTCTATTGAGGTCTAGTTTGATCACTCTTAGGTCTATTATCTATTGCAGGTGTAGAATTATCCTATCCTTAACTAAAGATCCTCTTTTTCTGATAACTATCTCTTTTCTCTCTCAACTTTTGAACAATCTCCGTAGAATGTCATACAACAACCAAAGCTAAAATATCCCTTATCTTTATAGGTAGGATCTACTACATCACATCTAGATTTAGTCTCATCTCGAACTTCTTACACCTATCTTCCTCAGTTGCCACTAGTACCTTAGCATATCTGCTAAGTCTCACAAACTCTTTCTAATACTCAGATATGGATCCATGAATTCTTTCCTCTTTTGGTTGAGATAATGCTATGTGATGTATTTCTTCTTAAATTCCTTGAGAAAGAAATCCCAAGTCAAATGTACTATATTCATGTGTTCTGTGATCATCTCCCACCAATTCAAAGCCTCATCAGCTAATAATGTTATGGCATAAGCTTTATACTCTTATTAGGTACAACCCAACTGCAACATAATCCTTAAGGTCTAATCTAACCAATACTCTACTTTACTAGACCCATCCTCTAACTCTCCCTTAAAGAACTAGGCTCTATTCTTTAACAACCTCTCTATATAGGTTTTATGAAAAACTCTCGGTTCTTACTGTACTGGGGGTAGTGGTGGTGTAAGATGTATTGTAGCAACACCAGCAGTAGCTACTACAATTGCCTACCTAATTAAATATAACATCTCTTCTAACCACATAGGTTAACCCTAAGATCCTTTTGTTGCATGATTAGCATGACTCCTCATAATAGACCTAGCCTTAGTGACCTTTTGTCTAATAGTAGTTAGAGCATGGCTGACCTCTTCCTCATCAATCAGTGCAGGCTGACTCATCTCAGATTTGTAGGTAAGGGAAATGGATTGTAAGCCTTAGTAAATATAGTTACATGATGTATACTTTTAAATCCTAAGCACTCTTATATAATCTATATATATATCAAGGAATGCCTAATTGGATGCTCTGATACCACCAAATGTGACAACCCTTACTAGATTTTATCACCGAACCTAAATAAGGGATGTACACATAATTGAAATTTGATCTCATGTACTTGTTTAATGGAACAAATCTTACTTTTGAAAATATGTATTACATGCAATAGTTGTAAAAAATATGGAAAATCAAAAAATCTTTTTTGTTCGTTCACTATTTTAACCTTATGCTAAAAATTTTGGCAGCATAACAAATGTCTATGCACAAACCCTAAATAAAAACCTATTAAATAAAGCACTTCTATAATAAAAATAACTCAAACCAACATTTTCTCGATCTACTTAACCCTCTAACACATACTTATCATAACAATAATGACAAGTTTATAAAATTTCTGTATACATCACACACATTCTCAAATACTAGTTCAAGCTATTTATACAAATGTGTTTAAAACATATGTACAATATAGGCTAGGCCTATCCCTTGCTATATAAAAGTGCTTCTATATTCATATATCATGTAACAATACAAAAACAACTTTATACCAAAAATTGTCTTCTTATAACATGACTTTTACTTTAAGGCTATGTACAATCCTGCTTACCTTAACCTATGCATCATATAAAAATGACATGCTAAGTAATTGCTTAGTGATGTATTCTAATTAACTTATGTTTATATGCCTTCACATATAAGCATATCAATTATATATCCACATATATAAAACTTGTATGTGCAGTTGTTTTGTGAATGCATGTTTCATGTGCTTATATTTATTTTCCATATGCGTTGTGGACATAAGGTACATCAATAAATTGCAAATAATAAAATGCAATTTATTCCATTCATTTTTCACAATCAAGTTTGTGTAATAGGCATATCATTATACCTCTAACTATATTTTCATATTCAATTCACTATTGTTTAATCATGTTCAAATTATGTTATCTCATCTCATTCCCATACATAAAAGATAGAAAATCAATGTTAGATATTGGGATCCTAATCAGAATTACATATTATGTAGTGGTCTATATTTTGGACCTTATGATAGGTGCACCTGCTTGAGTTCCTGAATGCCAAATGTAAGTGTTCACAAGGCAAATTATTATGCAATAGCATATGTGTTAGGCCTTACGATACTGCACTCGCATGTTTACCTAAAGGTAAAATGAAATTGCCCATAGGTAATAGGTTATGTAATGGCCTTATAGACACTATGATGGTTGTACCCACCTAACATAGGCACTGAGGTACCTTAGTAGCTACCATTTATCCCTCATTGACTAGTTAACCTATCCAATCTTGGTTGTCTAATTGTATGGAACAATATCTTATGTTACCATGTTCTCATGTATATAACCATTTATATTGCCAGATTTTTGCTATGATACTCAATTGTCATCATGTTACACCAATGCATATAATTGACCCTTAGGTAAACTCAAATTACGTGCCACCTCGACACCCGGCAAATCAATCATACATGATGCCAATGATTTTCATATCAAACCTATTTTCATTATGCAATTGTTCTTGCTTTTTTGTCATTTTAAACATATGCATTATTACTTGTTGTTAAATAATGATAGACACTTCATGCCTTAATACAATAAGTCACCAAAATCAATTACAATATAAAGCAAATCTACATCATATTTAACCCAACATATTATAACATAAGTAGTTTCATAAATCAATAATCATAACATATTACATACACACACACATATACATTTTTTATATGAAAATATTTAAGTAACACAAAAATTAATCTGAATACACTTACTATGGTCACCAAATACACTAAAAATCACCACTCACTACTTCTCTTTCCCTTTGTCCTTTTCTTTATCTGAACACATAATTGACATAATATTCAAAAATCTATATAAAAACAACTGTGAATCAAAACTAAAAACCAATTTTAATACTAGTACTATTGGTTTGCAAGGTATACTATAGAAAAATAAAAACTAAAAGAACTCCCCAAATCACATTAGGTCACTATTCACACACTCTTTAAAATAAGAAATCTCCACATTTTTTCTCAAATTTTATGCCAAAATAATGGTCACAGGACTATGTGAGCATGATTTACAGTAAAAAAATGAGAGAAAATAACCTAAAATTAGAAGAGAATGAAAAAAAAGTGGGGAAGGGACAGTAAAGGAGCATCGGCCATGGAGAAGAAATGGGGAAGAAGATGAAATGAAAAGGCCAAAAATTGCCTTTTGTACTTAGTAAAAAAATATTTTTTTATTCCCTTTTTCCTTCAAAAAATCACAAAAATTAATTTGTGAGCCCAAAAATTCTTGAATTTTATTAGAAAATCAAAAAAACCATATTACTAAACCTTAAAATTTTATGAAAATCCATAAAAACCACAATTTTTAATATTATGGGATTCTTGAAAAAATACTTACTGATAATGAAAAATTTTGATTCTAGTTCCATTGGACTTGTTAGAATTTTTGAGTATCTAGTTATACCATTTTCTTGCCAATTTGAGCAAAAAAAATAATTATGGTTCAGCTTTCACTATGGCACTATTCACGAAGCACTAGCATGAAAACTTTTTCCTCCCTTTTTACCCTCCTAATGACTTCATTTTTTATCAAAATTTCACCCTCTACTTTTTAATAATTAATATCTCCCTCTGGCAATGTAAGTATAACTTGGATCTCCATATCACCGAACACTCCTATGAATGTACTATTCATAAATTAGGGGTTTTTGAGGTAGTGCATTCTTTTTGCTTGCAAATGTGATAATACCTAAATTATCTCTAGTTATAGTATTAACAAGAAGGACATTATTAATACATATAGACTGGTATCAATTGTACACCTTAGAGTTCATGTAATAGGGTTTTTTTATGTAACATGTGAACCACATTTATTAATGAAATGGCATTTCTTAATTACATGGTGCTTATGTTTATTCATTTGCTTGATTGTGAATCTTAAACTATGTAATAAAGTCCCTGGTATACAATCAAAATATAGAGGCATACATGAAAGAGGTCGTGATGTGAGATGCTTATTGTATGCAAATGTGATAACACAAAAATTACCCCCAAGCCATAGTATTAGCAAGATAGGACATTGATAATCAGGATAGACAAGTACATGTTATACTCTTGGCATGGGTTAAGCAACTAGTTTCATAAGCTGTAGGCATAGTTGATCCTTAGGGTTAACATGTGGATGCTTGTTTAGGAGGCAAATAGATTAGGAACCTAACATGAGATCATTCAGATGGATAAAAGATCTATGTTAATGAAAAAAGATCTTATCATATTAGTTGTGCAAGTATCCTTAGACTTAAGGATATTAACTATCTTTAGTATTAAGTGTTATACTTTGACTCTAGTGCTTTTACATCTAATCACGAAGTATAAATAACTAAGAGACTAGGTATAGAATGAGGTACTTAAAAGTAGTTAAGTGATCAATAGAGTCACCATCTCAGATAATTTTAAGGGAGTTTATCTCACAGTCCCAAGTGACTATATTCAAAAACCTCTAACTAAAGTGAAATGCAATGTGAATGGGATTAACAAGGGCATTTTGGGAACAAAGATAAATGTCATTAGAACCACATATTCAAGTCTTAATTAGACATATTTAATTAAGCATTGAGTTGGCACAAGTCTATACTCAGACTTGGATGTGATAAAGGATGGTGAAAGGAGTTTATTACAAAGTAATTACATATAGAAGGATTAAATCAAATCACTTAACTTTTTGACACATGGTTAGTAATTATAATTGGCTAGAAGCCTATGATAACTTGTATAATAGTGAATTTATTAATTGGATTTAGTATTATTTAATTGGATTAAATAATAGTATCCCAGTTCCATTAGGATTTTAATTCACCACTATATTGCCAACATGCTTTAGAAACCCAAAGGTTTACACATCTATAGGAGCAAATTAATGAGGAAAAACTACAAGTATTTAATGAAATTAGATGTCATTAAATAATAAAAAATAAAATAAGAAGGCTTATTAGGCTTAGAGCTTAAGAGAAAAGCTTAAAACATTAATTAAGTGTTAATTAAATGTTTCCAGTGACTAGGTTAGAATTGGCCCTTTTAATTAATGAATTAAAAGTCCATTTTTGTTTAGCCTTTTAAGGGTTTAAAGGCTAAAAAATCAAGCCTAGGGGTGAATAAAAAGGTATAGAAACCATTGTCATGTCATTCACAATGAAGGACCTATAACAGAGAGATCAGTTCTCTACTATTGCTAAAAATTCACCTCTTTTTAAGCATTCTCCTTCTTATTTTTTCTTGAATTTTATTTTTGAGTAACACCTAGAAATAAAATTCACTTGTACACCTCTTAGAGAGTTCTCATTAAATTTGTAACTAGTATGGATACCTTAGAGGTGTTCTCGAGAGGATTATTATGGTTTGAGACAACTTAGGGAGATGAAAAGCTGTATTAGAATCGTATAGAGAATTTATAGTAAATTTTTATTATGTGTTTTCTTTAAATTGTTGTTTTCAATTTTTTAGTGTTCCAACCTTTGATAAGGTTCTATGGATGTTTAATTCCTACTACACATGAGTCCATAGAAACCAATAACTAGCATGTGTTATACCTTTAGACTAGGTCAAATAGTAGTTCTTACAAGCTGCAAGTATGCTAATATTTCAAGTTAACATGTGGACGCTTGCTTGGCAAGATAGTTTATTGTAAGTCAAAAATGAGATCTTTACATGCATACCTTGAAAGGCTTCCCATAAGGATTTATAACACCTCTTACTCATCCTATGAGGGAACTCAATAAGGAGGTGCTATAGCACATATATGTACTATGAACAAATCTCTCATACCATATCATGTGGACATACATATATATCATATTATATGGATATATTTACATATCATATAATATGGACATCTATATGGTAGTTTCATTCTTAGTTGTATACCCTAAAGCATAGTATGATATGCACATTTAAACATTATCTATTAATTAAAAATCATTTTCATTATTACTTGTTATTTCTATAATATTTTTTATAATTATTTGCTATGTCTTAAACGATGTTATAAAATCTTTGGTATACAATCATAGTACAGAGGAAATCATGAATTATTCATGATATGAGATTCTTATTGAATGCAAATGTAATAATAAATAAATTATCCCTAGTCATAGCATGAACAAGAAGGGACTTTGCTAATACAAATATACCAACATGTGTTATGCTTTTTGATTGAGTCAAGCAGTATTTCTCACAAGCTGCAAACATGTCAATGCTTAATGTTAACATATAAATGCTTGCTTGGGAAGCAAGTTCATTGGATGCCTAATATGAGATGTTCACATGGATACCATAAAGTTGTTCCTGTAAGGATCTGTAACACTCTATACTTGTCCCATAAGGGAATGTGAACAAATCTCACATGTCATATCATATGGACATAAATAAGGTAGAGCCATAAAATTCCATTAATAACTTATAGGATACATTTTTTTGGGATAAAACAATCAAATGTCAAGGATACAATCATGTATGAACATAGATTATAATATTTGTCTGACTATTTAAATAGACTTTCTTTTTCTATAAACAACCTTATGCAAAAAAAAATTTAATCTTATCATCATATCAAGGATATCATGTTATTTTTCTCACGAGATATAAAGTGGAATTTAAAATTTTTTTGAGAAAACCAAACAAAGTTAAAGGTTTTGAATTATTCAAAATTCATTTATTACAGAAAATGTAATAGCATTTTGATGTTTACTATTATTAATGAAGCATAATTCCTTTTTCTTTAGCTCTACCCACTAGGTTATCCAAACCTCAATAATCCTTTTTAGGAACTCCTCTAAGGGATCCACATAAAAAGCTTGAGGAGAGAGGCTACATAAATCTCTAAGGGTTAGAAAAAGATTCACATGGATGAAGAAGCAAATGAGAATGTGTGTAGGATAGTATGCTACTTTGTGATGGCTCTTTTGTGCTCTTAAATTTTCATCTATGTGTGGCTTATAACTAAGGGTTTAGTTATATCTTTGAAATCATAGGTTAGATTATTAACACTTCAAATCTACCCTAGATCAGCCCTCAGAAGCCCATGATTTATACTCCTTAATAGGCCCATGGGCATAAGTTTAGAAGTTGGCTTATGGGCATATGCACAGTTATCAGCTTAGGACAATTTTGTATTGCTTAACAAGGCCCTATAACTAATTACCTAATTGTTTAATTTATTAACCTATTAATACTTAATAGGTCTATTTAAATCTAACCTAACTAGCATCACATATTTGGCTTAATCAAGCCTAGCACTTAGAAACCTTATTTTCTAGTTTTTTACATGTCAACTGGGCTTTAAGCCTAATTGTTTATTCTTTCTTTTTAATTCATCATTTTTAATGATATCTAATATTATTAAACCATTCAAACACTATGAATCTCCTCCCACTTCTTTTTGCTTGTTACCCTATGGGTTTCTACAACACATTGCTAGTACATAGTGAATTAGAGTCCTAATCCAACTAGGATTGTTGTGGTTCAATCCCATTAAGCCCACAATTAATTCCTAATTAATAATTCAATTATTCACAAGTCTTTAAGGGTATCTAGC
Organism: Hura crepitans; assembly: GCA_948208565.1. Lineage (NCBI taxonomy): Eukaryota > Viridiplantae > Streptophyta > Magnoliopsida > Malpighiales > Euphorbiaceae > Hura > Hura crepitans. The sequence goes on along the minus strand of CANXYI011127685.1, from coordinate 8,477 downwards.
CACACATCAAGGCTACCTAAGTGTGAAAAAGTCAAGTAGTTGGACTAAACCTTTCCATATGTAGTTACCGAGCAATTCATCTTTTCACCATATTTTATCTTGTTTGGGTTTGAGTATGGACTTGTGTTAACTCAATGCTTAGTTTAGTGTGTATAATTAAGCCCTAAACATGTTAGTTTTAATATATATATCTTTATTCCTAAAATACCCTTATGAATGTCATTCACACTTGTATTTTGATTTAACAAAAAATTATCGAAGTAAAGATATAGTGGAACTATGAGATAAACTCCCTATTATAATGTAATGTAGTGAATCCTCTATTGATCACTCAAATACTTTGAGCTATATCAAACATCCTAGCTATGTACACATCATCGTGAAATAAAAGCATAGGAGTCAAAGCACAACACTTGATTTTAAGATAACTTTAGTGATTTCAAGTAAGAAGATACTTATATCTACTAATATGATGAGATTATTTCACTAACATAAAATATATACCCATGTGAACTTCTTATATTAGGCCTCCAATAAACTTGTTTCCCAAAGAAGCATCCATATGTTAACTCCAAGCATTAACATGCTCATAGCTTGTGAGAACTACTATTTTGACTAGGTTAAAGAGTATAACATGTGCTAGTCAATCCATATTAACAATGCCCTATCTTATTTATACTATGACTTAACAATGCCCTATCTTATTTATACTATGACTATGGATTATTTTTGTATCTCAGATTTGCATGCAATAAGCACATCATTAACTCTTCATGATTTTTTTTGCACCATGAAATTATACCAGAGACTTTATTATAAAGTTTAACATTAACATTAAATAAATGAATTAACATAAGCACTTATGTATCAAAGAATGCCTTTTATTATAAAGGGATGCTTTTAAATGTACACAAAATATCCATATTACATGTGTGGTCTAAGGCGTGCAACTAACAATCTCCCATTTGCACTATAGCTAATAACCAATCTATCTAATACCTATATTATTTACATGGAGATTGAACTTATTTTATGATAATGCCCTAGTGAGAGCATGAATAACATTTTTATTTGTCAGCACTCTCTTAATCTTCATATCTTGCCTGCCAATTATTTATCAAATGAGATACTAACACCTGAAGACATGCTTAGATCATTGATGAAACTGTAGTTTTTTACTTATGAAATGGCTCTATTGTTGTCATAATGCAATGGTACTAGGTTAATAATAGATGGGCCCACTATTAGTTTAGGAGTGAACTTTTTGATCCATATTACATCATTAGCTGCATTAAAAGTTACAATGTACTCTGCTTCGATAAATCAGTCTACAATTGTATCTTATTTGGAACTTTTCTAACTATACATTTTATAAATAAGAATAGTTAACTTGACTAGGATTTGTAATCATATTTTTTAGACTGAAAGTTGGCATCAGTATACCTATTTACTTACAAATCCCATTCTCTATATACTAAGAATACATCCTTAGTAATTCTCAAGTACATAAGGATATTCTTGATAGTCGCCCAATATTTCTCCCTATAACTGGATTCGAATCTATTTGTGACACTGAGAGCAAATGCTACACCAAGGGGAGTACATAACATAGCATATATGATAGATCTAATAGCAAAGGCATATGGAACCTTATTCATGTGTTCTCCCTCCCCTTATGTCCGAGGATACATAGACTTATAAAGAATCTTCCAATGAGATAAAACATTTATTTGAGAGATCTATGTTAAATCTCTTTAGCATCTTATTTATATATATGGACTATAAAAGACCTATCAACTTTTTTGATCTATCTCTATGGATCCTTATCCCTAGTATGTAGGTTGCTTCACCAAGGTCTTTCATGGTGAATTTCATTGATAGCATAATTTTGATAGACTCAAGCATTGAGACATCATTACCCATGAGCAATATGTCATCCACATATAGCAATAAGGAAAAAATTTCACTTCGACTACATTTTTTTTATAAACATAATGTTCATCCTTTGATTGTCTTATTAAAATAGATGTTCCAACTCCTAGATACTTTCTTTAGTCTGTAAATGGAACTTTAAAGCTTGCATACATTGCTACTATTTATGGAAGTGAATACCTCAGGCTATGTCATGTACACCTCCTTTGATAGATTTCCATTAAGGAAAGCTATCTTCTTCTCATTCTATTATATATGATAATCATAATGAGTGTTAAAAACATGTAGAATCTTAATGGATTTAAGCATGGCTACTAGTGAAAAAGTTTCATCAAAGTCAATTCCTTATCTTTGATGATAACATTTTACAACCAACCTTGCTTTATAAGTAACAACCTTCCTAATCGATCTTTTTTTTAACTATCTATTTGCACCAAATAGGTTTTATCACTTCAGTGCCTTAACCAAAGATGATACATGGTTATCACATATGGAATCCATTATAGATTGCATGGCTTTCAAATATAATTCTAATTCTAGACTCTTTAAAACCTCCTTATAGCTTAAAAGCCCATACTTTTCTACTGTAGTTACATTACTATTATTTTATATGAGAAATCTATATCTCTCAGGAGTAGTATAAGCTCTAGTAGAATATTTATGAATGTGTGTTATCACATGTTCTACTATTACCTCATCATTATGTGTAATAGGCTCAAGATCAGTCGATTAATCTCCCTCTAATTATGGATCTAGAACTTTATGAAGTTTGATTCTACTCCCACTATCTTCCTTTAATAAAAACTCCTTCTCTAGCAAGATACCATGTTTCAAATGAACACCTTCTATTCCAAAGTGTTGTAGAAATAATAGCTAAAAGATTTATTTAGATATCCCAAAAATAATCACTTGTTAAATTTATTATCAAGCTTGCATGACATTATTCTTTCCATATGAGTAGGGTAACCCTATACTTTTAAATATGAAAGATTTGGTTTATGTTATACCATATCTCATGTGGTATAACATCAATTGACTTTGATAGAACTCTATTTAATAAGTAAATGGCAATCTCAAGTGCATAACCTTAAAATGACTTATGTACAATGCAAAGCATATCATTTATTAAACTATTCCCAATACGGTTTGATTTCTCCTTTTAGATATGCCATTATGCTATGGTGTATATGGATGAGTCCACTGAAATAATATCCCATTATCTCTAAGATAACTTTAAAGCTCTTAGCTTAAGTATTATCTTACCTTGATCTGATTAAAGTGTTTTAATACTTCTATCAAGTAGTTTCTCTACTTCATTTCTAAATTATTTGAACTTCTCAAAAGCTTTATATTTATACTTCATCAAGTGTATATTGCTATGTTATGAATAATCATAAATAAAGATAATGAAGTACAAAAAACCATTTCTTTCATGTGTGGTCATTAGGCCATATATATCAGTATGTATTTGGTCTAGTAGCCCACTTGCATCTTCACCTGTTCCACTAAAAGGTGTCTTTGTCATCTTACCTAGTAAACAAGATTTCCTTGTTTCAATTGATTTATGATTAAATGACCCTAAGTCACCAGAATTGTGTAACTTAGACATGTGCTTCTCATTTATGTGGCCAAGTTGATAGTTCCATAAGAATGATGGTTTGAAGTTATCAACCTTTTATCTCTTGGCATTAATGTTATATATTTCCTATTGATTGTCAAGAATGTAAACTTCATTAATATTACAAGAAGAACAATATGAAACATTATTCTTATAAACTAAGTAACCCTTTCTCTTATTAACAAAAATATCAAAATCTTATGCAACAAGACAAGTTAAGGAAATAATATTCTTGTTTAAAGAGAGAACATAATAATAATAACTATTAAGTTCTAATACAAGTCCATAAAGGCAAATCTAATTAATATGTTCCTTTTGCTATTATAGTAACTTTTTGACCCATTTGCCATGTGTAGAACCACATTCCCTACAAAAAAAAAAACTATGTGAGAACCATAATTAGTATCCAATACTGATGTGTTATTATCAATAGTAGTACTAGTATTTATCTCAATAACATTAATACCTAAAATAAAGGTATCTCTCTCAATAACATTAATACCTAAAATAAAGGTATCTCTATGCCTTTTTTTTCTTACGAGACTCGAGGTAAGCCTTGCCATTTTGCTTCCATCAGCTAATCTTGCCGCAGTGGAAGGAAGTAGCTTCAGGGTTTATCTCTTTTGCTATAGTAACAGGCTATTTGCCTTCGGCATTCTTTGCCCCACCTTAGGCCTTGGTTGTAGCTTTTTTTTTTCTTCTTCTTCTTCTTCCCTTTTTTGATTTTGGGATCAAAGAATCAATAACCATAATAGGTTTGGAATTCTTTTTAATAGCAATATTAGCAATCTTGAGCATGTTCACTCACTTAAGGATCCTTATTTAGATCTTATTCATATGATAGTTAAGCACAAATTATGACTAACTATTAGGCAATATTGTATAACTAAGTCCATACTTAGCTAATGATCCATGATAAAGCACAAAAAAGTGAGCCTTTAATATACTCATTCATCTTTAGCCCATGTTGAATCACTGAAGACCCTTTTGCCATTTGTAATAAAACATGGCCATGGATATCTCATATCTTTCAATCCTAATTTGCTCATCAAACAATTCCTTTAAGTGAAATAGAATGATGTAAGCATCTATATATTCATGTTGCTTTTAAAACTCTAAGATATAATGCCACTATGATACATGTTACTAGATCTAAGTCCTTGATAAGCTTCAAATAAGCTAAATGAGTTTTAGTTTTATCATTGTTGTCGTGAATAGGTAGGATATGCTTATCAAGCATATAGCCTATCTTTTCACTTCTAAGAACTATTCTCAGATTTTTAAGCCAATCTATGAAGTTGGGTGTAGTTAACTTGTTAGATAGGAGAATTAAGTGTAGTTTAGGTTAGTTGAACTCATGATGTGATGTGTATACCTATATATAAAGATTGAGAAACATGTTAGTGCATGATCATGTGCAAGTATGCATTTTATATGTCTTCTATAAAATCAATATTTTTCCTTACTATTTGATTGTGAACTAACAATCCTTACTATTGATTTGAGAAAAGTTGATATTTTCCTAGTGAGGCAGTACCCATTTCTTGTTAAGTTCAAATGTTTGTTTAGCCCAACCTACAACAAAAAATGGTTGCATCTCATGCCAATTGCATTTACATGTAAGTTCTGATCATTGCATCACTAACTCTTTATAGATGTGTCTCTCATACTTATTTCTCTAATCAACCTCTGGAACTATTAATATTAAGTTAAATCAACATATTAATGGATTGTCTAAGACTAACCCATTAATATGGTCATAACATATTCAACATAGCATGGGCTTTGGTTAGCTTAATAGCCCATCATTAAGGAGAACTTCAGTTAAAACTATATCAATATAAGTGTTACAAGTCTTAGTATTAATTTTAAGGCATTTCTTCCATTTTAGTCTCACCAGGGTGGTATACTTTGGTATTCTCATGCAAAGGGATTTAAAAAGCTTTAGTATGCACATGTATATTTAATTTCATTAAATCACACACATGTGATTTAATCATATTAAATACATGATCTAGTTATGAAATTTAACTACATTGATTTCCTTCAGCTAAAGGAAATCAATTTTAGGCTAAAGCCTATGTAGTATGTATTAATTTTGAACCCAAAAAATTAATGAAAACATTTATATCTATATCTTCTTGGTCCTCTTTCATAGGCCTTCTTCTCTATTTTCTCTTTACATCTTTTCTTCCTAATGTAATCATATGTAATCTAATTACATAATATAGTAATTTAGAAGATCTCACTTTTACATGTGAGAGGAATTAGATTAGAAGAGAAATACAATAGAAATGAGAGAAAAGGTTAGGACATGCAATCCCAATTTAACCAAAGAAAAATCTATGCAATGTCAATTAATAACAAAGGAATTTATCCATAACTAGTCATCATGCCAAACATATTAGATGTATGCCCTAGAGCTTATGTAATAGGGTTATACTCATATGCGTAAACCTTGTGAATTAATGTAAAAGGCATTTCTCTTTATATCATGGTACTTTTATATATTGCTTATAATTGTTTGCAATGTCTTAAATCAAGTTATAAATTCCTTAGTGTAAAATCATAGTGCAGAGGAAATCATGAAGTGTTCATGATATGAGATTCTTATTGCATGCAAATGTGATATACCTAAATATCCCTATTCATAGTATTAACAATATGGGACATTGTTAATACAAATAGATCAGCACATGTTATACTCCTTAATTGGATCAAGCAGTAGTTCTCACAAGCTATAACCATAGAGATAATTGAAGTTAACATGTGGATGCTTACTTGGGAAGTAAGTACATTAGAGACCTACCATGAGATCTTCACATGGATACTTAATCTATGTTAATGAAAGTATCTCATCAAATTAATGGTGCAAGTATCCTTAGACTGTAGATCGCTAACTATCTTAAATATGAAGTGACATACTTTGAGTCTAAAGCTTTTACATTAAATAAGAAGTATACATAGTGAGGTGCTTAGGTATTGCATGACATATTCGAAGATAGGGTAGTGATCACAAAGTATTCACCATCTTAGATTATAGTGGGGAGTTTGTCTAATAGTTTTAATGAGTAATTCTTTATTCAAGAATCTTTGGCCAAAGTAAGATGCCATGTGTGAATGGGATTCAAAAAAGGTATTTTTGGAATAAAGGTGAAATTATCATAACAATATGTCCAGGGCTTAATTAGACATACTTTGTTATGCTTTAAGTTGACATAAGTCCATACTTTAAATTGGATGGGATAAAAGATGGGAAAAGTAGTTCATTACACTATAATTGTATATGGAAGGGATAAGTGAAACCACTTGACTTTCTAGCACTTGGGTAGTTATGATGTATGGCTATATGCCTCTCTTGATTTGTATACAAGTAATATATCAATTAGTGAAATGATATTGATTCAATAAGATTGAATCTATAGAGTTCCAGTTAGATTAGGACTCTAATTCATTATATATTGCCAAGCTATTCTAGAAATCCCATAATGCCCACAGATTGAGGTTTCGTGAATAATACCATCGAGGCTTAAATAGTGTTCTTCGAAAGCCGTGATAACATTGTAAGGCTAGTGAAGGTGTGTACTAGTCATAAAACATTGATGTCCTAGAAAACTAGGAAAATGGATTAATTTAAAAATTTAGCAAAACCAATAATTCATTTCAGGTAGAAAATTAGTGAATAGTAACCTAAAATGGGGTTATACTGGGAATGACTCAGGATATTCCCAGACAAAGCTGAAAATAGCACACTCTGAAGGTCAAAAATTCCAATGAATTCATTGGTGAAGGAATTTTAATTTTTTGAGCTCATTTGATATTTTTTTCAAAATTTCTTATTCTAATGAGAGAATAGTACACCTACTTGCCATTAGAGTTTGGACTTTAAATTTCATGAGGTTGTAAATGGGCCTAATTGAGGATTTTTAAAACAAAAGTGATAATTTTTATAAGCCTAAAATATTTTTTGAAATTTCCCAAAAATTTAAGTGAAAATATGATTTTTATGTGCCATTAGATCACCACATGTTATGATCTAACACACCCACAACCAATATATAAGGGCTCCCCACTCATGCACATCATTTTACATGTGTGAGGAAGCCATCTTCAACCTTTAAAAAGCCCTAAAAGTTATGCCATTTTCAAGTGTGCCTCCCCTTCATTTTTGCTTCAAACTCACACCAAAACACCACCAAATCTCACAAGTCTTATATGGAAATGAACGTTTATAACCTCTAGATTTCATTTCTACCTTTAAAATTACCTAAAAAGCTCACTTTTGAAAAGATTTGTGTATAAGGTGAATAGTGTAATTTTTTAGTGTAAGTGCTCCTTTCCTAGTTTTTAATTTTAGGTTCATGTAGTCCTTGAAAGTCTAAGAACTTTCATGTTTATAGATTTCTATTGGGAGCTTCCTATGATTTTATATGAATTTTTAAAGTTAGAGTTCCATAATGTAGGCTTAAAGAGAGATTGTGAAGAACCAAGGCAATCAAGGCCTTAGAAAGGTAGAAAAATGTGTAGAGATACCCTAGGTATATGGATTTAATACAATAGAAGCATGCCAACATGTGTTTGTATGTGTACAAGCATAGACATGTGTATGGAATTTTTGGTTTAAGCATACTACTACTACTAGTACTAGTACTACTACTACTGTTGCTATTGCTGCTACTACTACTACTACTACTACTACTACTGCTACTCATACTGCTACTCCTACTACTACTATTACTACTATTGCTGCTACTCCTACTACTGCTACTGCTACTACTACTACTGCTACTACTGCTAATGCTGCAACTACTGTTACTATTATTGCTACTGCTACTACTATTGCTACTATTACTACTACTATTGCTGCTATTGCTACTACTCCTACTACTACTACTACTACTACTATTATTATTATTATTATTATTAT
>CANXYI011127574.1:0-16270 GCA_948208565.1 Hura crepitans | reverse complement strand
CAGAAAAGACATAAAATGGGAGTATAATCGGTGGTCTGTTAAAAACTTTCTTGCAACTGAATGAGCTTCAGATATATTCAGATGCATGTGTTCTTTGTGTTTCTTGTGTGTGTGACACTTTCAAAAACTTGTGTGCTTTTGTGTGTGTGTGTTTCTTGCATTAATAGGGTAACAAAAACTTCTGCGAATTAATTGTTAATACGCTATTAATGCCTTCTGTTACAAACAGTTAAAAAGTAGTTCCTTTCCTCACAATTGATAATTCTAAAGCTTTTCTTGTAGAAATCATGCTAATGACAAGAATTGGCATGTCCAATACATTTTTGTCAGCATATTGATGCAATGCTCACAATAAATTACTTTATGTAATAAACAATTTCTACCGTGCCTACACTAGAAAGAACTTCATATACGTGTATGTGTTTGTTTGTTTACAATGACAAAATCATTGTTGAAACGTAAATATGGTCCTTCCAATCAACGAAGGCCAAAATCAAAATAAACCCAAAAGTACCGTCTTTCAAAACTCAAAGGGACAAAGTTGATCTGAAACCTACACACTTAAATGCACCAAATGTAATACGTGAAAACTCGCAGAGAGATCAGAATTGTAAGCCAAGATTTGGTTTCATCACATAAGACCATCACACTCAAATATCATTTAAACTAAAAGTTCAAAATATACCCATTTTACGGAAGTACAGGAAATTGGTGATGAGGCGCCAGAACTGATAATTCTTGACCACGAGTGTAGGATGTAAGTAGAGATTATGAGGAGAAATTATCTGCCAAAGAATGAAGATGAGAAAGAAAAGTTTAGTTGCTTAAGCTTTCAAAACCCCCAATTCTACGTTCGCAGCATCAAAGCCACAACGCAAACAGATAAAATTATAATCCATTCCAAAACCAAAAACCAAATCGGCATTACATCCACAGTACACAAGACATGAAAAAGATTAATGCACAACAATCCTAATTAAGACTACAAGATTAATGATTTAGCAATGAAGAAAAATACATGACAAGGTGAAAGAGGAATGGGTACTCCTGGGGGAAGAAAAAGGAAAAAAAGATAAAACCAGAGGAAATCAGCTGAAACCAATATCCAATCAAACAAAATAAAATGCAAATACCTAAATGACCCTGTTTATCCAAAAAAAAGAATTGAAATCCTGTAAAAAAAGAAGCTCTAGAGTCGCAATAGAGGAAGAAAACATACTTCAAGGGAGCAGCCGATAGTGGTGACAATAGCCGCCGTAAGATAGGATCGGGTGATTATAGGCATCTGCTTGTACCATTCCTCAACTGCTTGAGCCATAATGTAATGATCTCGTTTCTTTTCCGCTGCTTCAGTACGGGAGAAATTCTTGAAATCCAACGAAAGTCGACAACTTTGTGATTAATCAGAAGCTTCTTTATAAGATGAAATGAAAAACTGGAAGATAGACTCAGTAATTCTGGAATAACTAGAGAAAAAAGAGAAGGGAGAATTTCCTACAGCACGGCCAGCTCATATATAGGATATATTGCGTTTCTGCCGAATAGTACTGACGAATCATAAAAGCGCGTGAAATGCACGGGCCAATAAAAGATTTTGGATTTTGAGTGAATGCGAATAAAAATTTGTTTTTCTGTACAAGTATGCATTCGACATGATTGATATGGTCGGATCACAGAAAAGATCAACTTTGGATGGGAGAAAACGCTTAGTGAGTTTCCTATCATGCCTATGTTCGGAAGAATTCTGTGCTATGATTCCTATCCTTATGCGGCTGAGGAATGCCAGAAAAGAGGAGACTTTTCTGAAAAAGTAAGGAAGGCGATGGTGGTCATTGCAGTGTTATCTGTTTTTCTTTTGGGATCACTGGCCAACAATGGTAGAATAATGTTATTTGGATCTTGACACGAAATCTATAAGTTGTTGCAATAATGACTGACAGTGGCGATACAAAAATCTTGCATGACTTGTTATAGCTTCTTTCGTGTGTGTGTTTTTTCAAGGACAGGGAAGAAAAAATGGACTAGTAAAGGATGATTGTCAAAGTGTAGAATGGTGGCAAATGATTCAGAGCCATTATTTGAAGTGTTCGTAGTATCTGCTGACACTAACAATTTGAATCCAGCAAACAAGGTAATGTCCCATGGAATTACTCTGGTCTCTTACTAAGCAATAAGTTCAACTTCAACACTTCGATTAAAGGTGCCATAGAGATTATCCCAGACTTGAAGATAAGAATTCAAGAATGAAATTAATGTTTTAACTCATGCATTGAAATTTTGTTTTAACTATGGCACAGAGAATTGGAGGATAATAAGTAGAGATTTGACTTAGATTATCTTCATACTTGATTGCATGTACCATTCCTAAATATTATGCTGATCACATTTCAATCGAATAACTAACTGTCAAACAATTTCCTTGGAAGTTTTTAACATGAAATTAATGTTAATCATTGAATATTAGTGTCTTACCACCAATCAACTTCCAACCTATGTAGTCCAGAACGAAGAATCTACGGATAAACCTGTTACACGCATTTCCTTAACCGTCTCAAGAGGTATATCCTCAGACTCGGTTGAAGAATCTACTGCCAAGTTCCCTTTAGTTAAGTGTATAATTTAATAGAGTTCAAGTTGCACAAAAGCCTTGAGAAATACCATTTTTCTCTTTCAATTGCTTCTCTAGAGTTTATACTTTTTTTCACCTATCTTTTGAAATAGCTTTTTTTCCTATATATCGTAACTATGAAGAGCTTTAAACATATACATCCAACATAGATGGACATCTTATTTTGCCATGTTTGAAGTTCAACCCAATTTTAATTCAGTTTACTAGATGTTTTGGGATGAATATTTATGCTTCAAACTTGGAATTGGATCTCTGGAAAAGGACATGTCAGGAGAAGAAGGTGTCCATGTGAATTGAGTCACCAGATTGTGTATTACCCAAGCTTCAATCTTTGCAAATACAATTCCAGGACAAATCCTGGGTCCTCCTCCAAGACCCATGAAACTATACTACTCAAGTACCGAAAGTAGTTCTGGTAAGCATAGAACTTAGGACCTGCCATCCTTTTGGAATCATTAGTTCTCTTCGTTTTATTATGTACGAATTGAGCATAACTGTTCAATAAATAGTTACCTTCTCTGGGCTATATAGATCCAGTCACTTGGTCTATTGAAATTGTCAAAAGGCATTTCATTGCAGCAGAAATGCTGCTATTGAAATTCAACGGTTTGTCAGGGGATAGATCGCTCAAAAGAGGCTCTTAGGTTTATTGTGAAAAGTTCTTCAAAACTTTAGTTCAGTTAGCTTTAATATTTTCTTCGCTGAGATGGTCTCTGCATTTCTCTTTTCAGGTTAATTGTTTAAAAAGTTAAATACTTTTTTGGGATTGGTCTATGAGAGGAGCTTCTAACTTCCCACAGCTGCTACTTGCTTCAATTTCCAAAGTTCACCTTTCGTCATCCAGAGTTCTGAATTAAAGATGACGCCTTCTTCAACATTGAAGCTACACGTAAAGGGTAAGAGAGGGCAGCTACTGGATTTGCGGTTGAGAGTACAAAAGTCCGCTAAAAATGCGGATGACAGCATGCGTATTATTAACAGGCTCAAGAAGGCCATATTCTCGTGTCAAATTTTCTGTGGCAGACATGTGAAGCATACCTGATCTTGTATCCATTGGCATTTTAATGAAGCTGGTTCGCTCAGTCAGTAGAAGCATACCTGATCAGGAGGTTCCGAAGCGTTCATTTTCAACTATCCGGAACCTCACCCGCTATAAAACACTTTAACTGAAGTGCTAATTGACTGCCATGGATCAGTTGAGATAATATTTTGGGAATTTCTCAGTAGTCTATTATGAATCATTGATTAGAATTCAAATATGTTCATACAAGCTAATGACTAGTAATTTTTTTCTCGTACGACTTGTATCCAGTAACGAGGAAGGTTATCTTATTGCTTCAGACAGTATGAAGAAAATCTGTTCTAATCAGACAGGTGCTGAGTCCTTGCGCGACCTACCTGCCCTGTTGAAGAGTCTACATAATCTTGTGGAAGAACCAACAAGGAAAGCTACCATTGAGAAAAGGCATATTGGCATCGTGAAAATTCGTCTATGTTGTATAATTATATAAGAGAGAAGGCTGAGAAAAGATTGAGGGAGGCTGTTGGACTCCTGAAGTTGCTTGCAACCAACTCATTTCGATTGCTTGGTGTGAAAGGAAATTCTGAAACTAATGGTTGGCGGAATTCAGCAATTGTACTTTTTCTTTTAATGTGTGCAAACGATGTAAGATAGAAAAGCGCATTGGGAATTTATTCAGCCTTGAGTCTCAAACAAGGAGAATTTAGAGAGGGTGGTTTGAGATGATCAGATTTGCCCTCATCTCATTACAGACTATAGATGAAATGTGCCCTCATCTCATTACAGATTATAGATCACAGCAGCCATAGATGAACTTACTAAGTACCGTGCTGATCAATAGACTATGCGACGGTAGAAGGCAAAACATTCTAGGACAAGAAAAATATACAAGCATGCATGAACTTTTAATGTTTCAGAAGAAATCAAGATATCTGGCACGATTACTTAACTTTCCATATCAAGATATCAAGATAAAAGTGGTAATCACTAACGTAAAGCATAAAGAATCAACTTGAAACTCAACCTCAATGGAAATTCTACTCAAAGCTCAACAGAAATCATGTCCCAATATTCTAGCCCATACGCAATTATGCGTCTCCTGCAAGATTTAAACTAAGCAAGTCAGCAGTTCCGCGGATGTGATGGATAACAGATAACAATCCCAGGCTCAGTTCTCCAGGGTTCCAATTCATTTATTTACCCCAAACACGAACCCGTTGCTATACGAAGGGAGATTGCTAGAAGTGCCATGGGTTTTCACAGGTGAGCGAAAAGGATTTGGCGTCACAGGATGGGTAATATGCAATCCAGCGCTGCGAAGAACCTGCTTCGCATTAGCACATGAAATTTCTGACTGTTCGGTAAAGAAGGCTGGAACACTCATTGATTTGATCAATTCAAGTGCTCCGCCCCAACTCGTATGGCTATCTAATCCACAATTCAATGCAACAATAACATGCGGAGAAGGCAGGTAGACAGCTTCCTCTTGATAAACGCCTCTCACAAGATTCACCCTCACCCTGCTGCTTATTCCTGAAGTTGTTCCCGATAAATTTGTCGGAACTTCAGGTCCTACCATTACAATGTGTATATTGCCTGATCCATTGAGTAAGTGGCTAATTTCTGCAAATGCAGGCATCCAATCCAACTCCCCTTCAGGCCCAAGGTAATGAACAATTACTTCTTTCCCTTTGAGTAAAAGGTTCTTTGAACTAATAATCAGAGTAGTTAATATGTAATACACTGTCAGTGGGTGAGAAAGAATGTCTGCAACAGGGCTTGACAAAGGCAGTGACCGGAGATTATAATACTCTGGCCAACCAGAAAGAAGGATCGGGCTGGATATCCCATCTCTTAAATGGTTGTGAAAAGATGAGTCATGAGGATACTCTTCATCATCCAGTCCACCCCATGAATCCCATAATCCACCTTTAACTGGAAGAAGACCGAAAGGGCAGTGAGAATAGCAACCGCATTTTCTCCTCCACATGCCTTTCTGATGGATACCAAATGACTCGAGCCATTTACAAGGCTGGTCAGCAAAACAAGGGAACATGAAGATCTTTATTGCTAGCTCTTCTTCCCTTTCCATCATAGCCTTATAAAGACCGCACAAGCTCTTATGTGTTTCCTTCCAGTGCTGCTTCTGGCAGATAGAATCACAATAGATCACTGCTTGACACTGCCCACAAGACACAGATTGTTCGCCATGAACTTCTTTCTCACACATCGTGCACTGCCTCAAGCTGGAACTTGAATTTACTCTCACATCAACAAGGATGTCGTCCCTTGGTCGATCTGCATACTTAGTGGGTGTTGAGCTAGCTGTGGAGCTTGCCTTTTCATCATATGCCTGACCAGGCGGGTGCGAGATTGTAACTGCAACAAGGTCATAACCTTTAGCCATTTCTGGAGGCCACTGAACATCAACAGTCTCAATAAGTGGTTCAAAATACATCAACTTCGACCATTTTGGGCCGCCTTCTTTATCTTCCTGAAGCAATGGATGGACCAGAGACATAGCCCTCATGAAGGCATAAATAAACCTAAGCTCCTCAAGAGTTGGATGCCTGAACCGAAGCCCAGCAGAAGACATACAACGTGCAACATCAATTACGGGAAATCTATCAGTACCCGAAGCTTCCAAAGACAAAGACTTGATCATTCTCTTATTAGAAGGAAACATTATCGAATCAGGTTCATATGTAACCCTCAAAAGCTCGACATTAGGAACACAAATTGTCTCTCTTGACCCTGTCATTTTCTTGGCATCATTTTCTGATCGAAACATGTGAAAGCCAACATCCCCACCATCACCTCCTATGAACTGAACACACGGGAAAAGCTGTTTCTTGGTAGACCAATCCGAGTCCTTCCCTATCCGGACTCCAAAAAGATGCCCTGGACGCAATCTTCTCCATGGATCAGTTCTATAAAGTGCAGCACAAGCCTTGTATATTGACTTAATGAAATTAGGAGCAATACCTTCTACGTTCATCAAGCAAGTCCCCGATCCAGGACCAAGTCCCGGACCAGACCCAAATTGCTCCTGAAATCTGTCAAACAGGCTTTTCAAATGCAAATCCATTATGACCCTTCTATAGCAGATCTGACTAAATTCCCACGTAAATCCTAAATCAAATAAAAACCAGCAAACCCAAAACCAAAGCACCAAACTTTACTGCTGCTGTGCGCGAGGAAAGTCCTTAAAATTCAGAATTGGCAAAGATTTTGAACTGGAAATACCCCAAAACTCGAGCAATGTACAGCAAACTATGGACAAGAAATGCCAGACAATCACAGTGCTAAGAGTATTCGTAACACACACCTGAAGAAACAGTAAAGAAAATCTGGAAATCAGTAGAATCAAACGGACCTTAGATGATAAAGATCACTTCTTTACAACATAATTGGATGCCAGAAGGCGTAGCAGAGAGCAACCAAATTTCGAAACAGTTAAACACAGCTGGTGAAATCTGGAGAATATTTTTTCATAGTGGCACAAAAAAGGGCAACTTTTTTATTTATCTTATGCTAGAACATTGACAGATGAATCTGACGGTGAAATATTGAAGATGTATGACACTTACCATAAACGTGTTCGTGGTGGAGCATATACATGATATTTCGACCGGGATCTGTCACCATGCCACGTGTAAATATACGTGTCCCATTATTGATTGATCAAAAATCAAAGCTAGGCTATAGATCCAATCCCTTCAGAGTTTCAATCTTTAGGCTCCTTATTATTCCGAGTCTTTGAGAGCTAGGGTTTCTTTCTATCTCTCTCTCTCTCTCCCCCCCCCTCCCTCTTTTTTCATTCTCTACCGCCATGATGCAGCAACCAGGAGTCGGAGGTATGCCACCAACACAGCCACCGATGGGGCCACCGCAGCAGGCAAAAATAGCTCAAGCGCCGCCGCAAGGCCACCCCCAGCAGTACCAGCAAGGTCCGCCACCGCCTTACATGATGATGATGCCTCCGATGCCCCAGTCTCAGCCAGCCATGTGGGGCCACCAGCCTTCCATGCCCGCTGGTGTGCCACCGCAGCAGCAACAAGTCCAGCAGGCTCAGCAACAGCAATCGGGTCAACCTGCTAGTGCGGATGAGGTCCGTACACTTTGGATCGGGGATTTGCAGTACTGGATGGACGAGAATTATCTTCACAGCTGCTTCGCTCACACCGGCGAGGTAAAAAAAAATTGAAGGATTAAATTTATGTCCTTTGTAGACCTTTTGGGCATAAAAACTTCCTGGCTTTACAGCTTATTGAATGTTAAATTTTCTTACTAGAAAAAATTTGTATTGTTAAATGTCAACAGCTAATAGAGCGTGGAGATAATACAAATTTATTTTTTAGGATGCAGTTGTTGCTTATAATTATTGATAATGCATGCATTTCTTATAGAAATGAGCAGTTATGGTTCATGAGATGCCTTTAAGGTTTGTATCCATAAAAAGAAGAATAAATTTCATCCTGGCTTATAGAATATCTGGAACAAATTAACTTCTCTTATTGTTGTCAATTTTTTTTTCTTTTGGTCATTACAGCAATTCCATTGCCTAAGACATTTTAGTATGTATATTGATCTCGATTTCGTACCTTCAAACCAAACAAGACAACATTATAGTTATTAGATCTTTTACTGTACCCATAGTAGGAATAGATGCTATACTATACTGCACTACAAAAACCGCCACCACATCAATCCAAATGTAACTTTGCAGCATGGTTTTTTTTCCGTAAACATTCCATGCTGATATCATCAGGGATAATGGGTTTCTATTCCCCTCCTGGTTACTGAAGATGCTCGTATTTGCAGGTTGTTTCTTTCAAAGTCATTCGTAATAAGCAAACTGGTGCAGTGGAGGGTTATGGCTTTATCGAGTTTATCAGTCATGGTTCTGCTGAAAGAATATTGCAGGCATACAATGGAACACCTATGCCAAATGGTGAGCAGAATTTCAGGCTGAACTGGGCATCTTTCAGTGGAGGTGATAAGCGTGATGATACTCCTGACTTCACTATATTTGTGGGAGACTTGGCTGCTGAGGTTACAGATTACCAACTACAAGAGACTTTTAGAGTCCGCTATCCTTCTGTTAAAGGTGCAAAGGTTGTCATTGATAGACTCACTGGTCGCACGAAGGGTTATGGGTTTGTTCGGTTTGCTGATGAAAGTGAACAGCTACGTGCAATGACTGAGATGAATGGTGCATTCTGTTCAACAAGGCCAATGCGAATAGGGTTAGCTACAAATAAGAAGCTAGCATCTGGGCAGCAGTTTCCCAAAGGTAAGCTTACTTGTAGTCTTTATTTGTGCTTTAGGTGAACGGATTTCCTTAAATACTAATGTTTTTCATTTCAATGTCCATTGGCGATTCTGGTTTTTTTTGTCATTGGTACTTGTTTGAAGTTACAGCATGATGTGGAGTATGCTTAATTTTGTTTTCTTTCGAAGTTATGTTTTTGAAGATGGACAGCAGTTTCCCGAGTCATTTCCTTACCGTACTTACCTTTAACATTTGGGCACAATAAATTCTATTAAAGCCTTAAAACATGCAAAAACTTATGAACTCCTGTTCTCTCAAAGCAGGGTGTCAAGAGGCTCCATCATCTAGGGGCCTGGGACTGATTTCAGCTGAATTGGTTACCCTTTAGTGCGGGCCTCTTCTAGGTCAGTGTTAAGTTTTTGTCTTGTCGTTTATTTAAGCTTTTATGTGGCATCTATTATGCTACATCCTTCAGAGTATCTTTTCTTTCGGTTCTGTTGGTTCAAATGTATCAAGTTGTATTCTGTCACTGCAAGTGTGTCAAATTTTGTCGTCAAATGATGATTAGTTTTTTTTTTTTTCACATTTTCTTTCCCCCTCAGTTTTTAAGAATTACACTCTGTTGTCTACTTCTTTTTTCCAGTTTAAACGAGGAATACTTGATTTCAATTTATTATTAAAGATTTGCGTGGCTATGTTTTTAGATTTCAGTCAATGTCAAGATACTTCTTGAGGAGTTGGGTGGTGATGCAGTATAATTTGAAACTGCATTTGCCAAATGGTTTAGATTTGGAGTACTGCCACCCATTGTGCATTCATTGATCCTTTAGTTTAGGATTGCACCTCTCCTTGTTTATCAGATATTCTTTTCCTATTTATTCATATAGAAACATTCTTCTTTTATATTTTCTTATTCTGGTTAGATGAATGTTCACTAGCAGCTCTGGGTCAACTTGCTATATGATTGTTTCAGGATTCTTTTTCTCATATTTATATGGCATGATTTCTCTCCTCCTCTGGTGTGCTTCGTAGTTTTGTTGCTTTTTGGCAAAAAATTCATGTCTGGTTGAACTGCCACCTTATGAATGCAAAACATCTTTCACTATTTTTTGCTCAGTTGTTACTGCATTATGCTTGAAAGTTATTAACTTTTTTCCCCTCAATCCAGCACCTTAGGGACATGATATTATGATAGTGGTCTATCTCATGTAATTTTTTAATCTGGATTTGATCTCGTATCTAGTAAGAGTCTAGGAGTATATCTTATTATTGTTCGGTTTATTGAGTTTCTATGTAAATTAATTTTGAGTCTATGCTTAACTTCAATTCAAAATGCCTATTTACCTGACAGTGAAATGGAGCATCTTATTAATATATGTGCATTTTAAGTAGCTGAGCTAAATAAGATGTGTTAAATGGATTCTTTGTGATTGCCTCGATAATATTTTGTATCATTTGTGTAGGCTTGGATGTGCTTATAACCTTCCTTTTTTCTAATCATACGTGCCTCTTTATTATTTTTATTATTCTTTTTAATTTCAAATGTCCTCTGAATCCTAACCTACTTGTTTATTTTGGAGGATTAATTTTTTACTGGTTCACACCCACATCTGTCGATCTCTGTATCTCCGAAGAGGAATAGAAATCCTTAGCTTTTGTATTTTGTTTATTTCATATTTATTTTTCATATGCAGCTTCACATCAGAGTTCTCAGAGCGAGAGCGAGAACGACCCAAATAATACAACTGTGGGTATTTCATTTATTTTGGTGTAGACATATTGCTTTCCAACACGTTTGAAAGTCTCACAAAATTTTGCACAGATATTTGTTGGTAATTTGGATTCAAATGTTACGGATGACCATTTGAGAGAGCTTTTTGGTCAATATGGGCAATTATTACATGTGAAGATTCCTGCTGGAAAACGATGTGGCTTTGTTCAATTTGCTGATAGGTAAGTGCATCTGCTAAGTGATGCAGCGGCATCTCTGAAGTAGGGAATACAGTATCTAATTTGCATTTCTTCATGGGTCAGGAGTTGTGCAGAGGAAGCATTGCGGATGTTGAATGGAGCTCAGTTGAGCGGTCAAAATATTCGGCTTTCATGGGGACGCAGTCCTTCAAACAAACAGGTTGTTACATTGCCTGATTGCTGACCTTTTCTTTTGCAAAGAGTTTGTCACGACTCCTTGCGTCTGATGAAGCATTTTTTTTCTCAGCCTCAGGCAGAT
The DNA here is from genome assembly GCA_948208565.1 of Hura crepitans. NCBI lineage: Eukaryota > Viridiplantae > Streptophyta > Magnoliopsida > Malpighiales > Euphorbiaceae > Hura > Hura crepitans. The sequence continues at coordinate 5,115 of CANXYI011127574.1, read as the reverse complement.
GCCACTCAGTATGCTGGATATTATGGCTATGCACAAGGATATGAGAATTACGGGTATGCATCGGCCCCCCAAGACCCTAACATGTACTACGGAGGCTATCCAGGGTATGGGAATTATCAGCAGCCTCAGCAACAGCAGCAAGTGGGATATAGCTGAGAAGTTTTGTTCTAGCTGTGCTTTTATTTTAGTTCAATAGTAGCTAGGTGGACTGTTGTGAGTTCCATCGAGTGCTTTCTGCGTAAACCTATTCAGGCTGTGTTGTTTCTATGTTAATAGCATATGCACTGTAAAACCATCTGTTTGACTAAATTTTGCACGATTATGTGCTGATTAAATGTTTGCTGTTTTATTGTATGTTATATTGTTGCCTTCAATGTTTAATATTCTATTCCAACTTTATATCTGGCACTAGTATGGGTTTTTATCGGTAGGCATGGACTTGAATACTGTCCTGTCTAGAGCAGTAATTGCGAGGGAAAGAACATGACTCGAGAGTTTGGAGATGGTTTTTCTTTGCCCATGGTGGATGGAAGATTAAGAAAGGAGCATCCTTCCAGTGCATCAGGAAAAGTTGCCGAAGCAAGAACGGCCTATACTGCCTCAATTGCCATATTTATGTGGAGAACGCATTAATGTTTAGGCACATTGGTTAATTTGAATTAAGTACGTCAATTCCATTGGTAAATTAAAAAATGTCAATCCTGATGTTGAGATACAAGTACAGGGAGCTAGATTTACTTCGAATCTACATTATTCTTTCTTAATTCACTTTTGTGTTTAAACAGTTGCAGAATAAGAATTTTTAATGTTTGATCCGTGGAAATCGAGATCTTCTTTCAATGATATGTTGCTAAACTAGAGTATATTTTATTGTCATAGTAGGAAGATATGCATTAGAATGGGTTTTTCGAGTCAACAAAGAATCGTAAGCTTTTATTGGAAGATGCAGCGTGGATTGGTAGCATTTGTGATTCCGGAAGTCACTTCTTGAAAATGCATTTCTGCTATATTTGAGCATGCCTTGACAATGAATAAATATGAATGATCAGGCAAAAGATGATAAGAACATAATAGAGTGAAGCAAACTTGACTTTATTTAATTGATTAAGCATGCGTGAATTACAGTAACTAAGCTCTTTAAATGGAGCTTCTGTAACAAGAAGAAAACAAAAAAATGTGAAATATAGATAATGGCTCACTAAGTCCTACCACTACTCAACTAGCTAACAAATTCAAATGACACCTGCAATTTTTGTGCGACTAACTACTGCATATGCTAAAGACCAGGACAACCAAAATATGACAAGTGAGAAATAAATAAATAATATTCAACAATCCCTCCCTTAAACTGAAAATACATATTCAGTTTAATATACTTGCTAAAAGACTCTTAAACTTGATCTTCAAAAGGGCAGACTCCAAGCATTTTTCAGAACTTCATAAATGATGCCAACTTGAGGGACTTTGTAAAATACATCAGCAACCTGATTTTCGCTTCTGCAGTAGATGAGATCGATTACTCCATTTGTTGTAAGATCCCTTAAGTAATGAAACTTTACATCAATATGCTTACTTCTCCCATGTAAAACAGGATTTTTGGAGAGCTTTATTGTTGAACTGTTGTCACTAGAGGTGAGCAAAACCAAATCAAACCCGAAAATCGAACCGATAGCTATTTTGGTCTATTTGATTTGGTCTATTCAATTTTTGGTTTGTTCAGTTTGGTTTTTTAGAAATTTTTTTATTTTTCAATTCGGTTTTTGATAGTGAAAATCGAATAAACAGAATCGATCGAACTATCAAAACGACATCATTTTGACCTTTTTATGCAAAAAAATAAAATATATAAAAAAAGTTCTGTTTGTTAAAAAATTCGATCGGTTCAGTTCGATTTTTCATATAAAGTTCAATCGGTTCGGTTATTATTTATAAGAAGTTCGGTCTATTTGATTTGATCGGTTTTTAGACCGAACCGACCGAATGTACACCCCTAGTTGTCACAATAAATAAGAGTAAATCCTTTTTGCTAGAAATGAATTTCTTCAAGAATCTTGTGCAACCAAATTGCTTGATCGGCACATGGTGTTGCTGCTACAAATTCAATTTCTGTAAAAAGATAAAGTCACAATTGATTGCCTGCTTGAAGACTATGAAATTGCTCCCGAGCCTAACATGAAAACATAACCAAATGTGCTCTTCCTATCATCCAAATCTCCAGCATAATCACTATCAATAAAGCTAATCAAGAGTGACGTTTCTCCTTTCTTGTAAAATAGATCGTAATTGGTAGTTCCTTGCAAGTAGCGAAAAATTCTTTTTGCTGCCAAAAGATGCATCTCCCTTAGACTTTCCATGTACCTGCTAATAAGACTTACAACATGCATAATATTAGGTCTTGTGGATGTTAGATACATCAAACTTCCCATTATTTGTTTGTAAAGACTGTTGTCAATTCTTTTTCCTCCAAGCTCTTTAATGAGCTTTTAAATTAGCCTACGCAAGACTGCTAACAAATTACAATTCTTCATTTGAAATCTGTTAAGAATCTCTTGAGCATACTTCTTTTGTGAATTAAAAATCCCATCAGCAGATTGAGCTACTTCAATGCTAAGGAAATAATACATCATTCCAATATCAGTCATATCAAATTCTTCCATCATGGACTTCCTAAAACTTTCAAACATAGAGCTATCATTTCCAATATAAACAAAATCATCCACGTACAAACAAACAATAAGCATTTTTCTTTTATCATTACTCTTAGTATATAGTGTATGCTCATATGGGCATTTCTTAAATCCCTCTTTAGAAAAATAAGCATATATATGGCTATACCAAGCTTTTAAAACTTATTTTAATCCATATAGTGCATTTTTTAATTTATACACCTTACGATGTTCTCCAATCTTAACATAACCAAGAACTTGATTAATAAATACCTGTTCATCTAAGTCTTTATGCAAGAAAGCCTATTTGACATCCAACTGGAAAATGTGCCATGAGTTTTGAGCAACCAAAGCAATCACCAATCTGACAATATCAACAAGACGCACCACAGGGGCAAAAACTTCTTTGTGGCCTATGCCAAACTCTTGATTGTAGCCTTTAGCTACTAAGCGTGCCTTGTGCCTAACGACTTTGCCATTCTCATTCAATTTTGTCTTGTATACCCATTTAATGCCGATTGTTTTATTTCCTTTTGGAAGCTCAATTAACTCCCAATTGTTGTTTCTCACGATTATTGTAATTTCTTCATCCATTACCTTTCGCCTTTTTGAGTTTTTAACAACCATTTCAAAAGTGGTAGGATCACAATCTGAAAACAAAGTAAAATGCGTAAGTGGGTCCTCAGTTTGATCGATTCCAGTTACCTCAAAATCTATCATCCATGCAAGTCTTCTTCTAACACGTTGATGTCTCTCCTTTGCTTATGTAAGAGTCAGAGTTGGTGGTTGAGCTGGTACTGGAGGTTGCTACTTTTCATCTTCAAAATTTGTTGGAATATGGTATTTGACTCTTTCTTCATTCCATGGCTAGATTGCATCTTCTTCAAAAATTATAACACGACTAATGACAATTTTCTTGGTGTTAGGATTATATAACTTATAAGCTTTTGATTGATCACTAACACCAAGAAAAATACATTTTTCTCCTTTATCATCCAACTTCTTCCTCTTCTTATCTAGAATATGGGCAAAAGCAATACACCTAAAAATTCTAAAATGGTCCACACTTGGTTTTCGTCTGCTCCATGCTTCCTCTGGAGTTATATTCTGAATAGCAAATGTAAGACTTCTATTCAAAATATGAATGCTCCAAGTAACAACTTTAGGCCAAAACCTTTTTGGGACGTTGCTCTTTGTTAGAATACTTCGCACTATGTTAAGGATTGTACGATTCTTCCACTCATAAACACCATTTTCTTGAGGCATATAGGCTATTGTAAGTTGCCTCTTGATTCCATTATTCACACAAAAAATTGTGAATTCTTGTGAATTGTACTCTCCCCCATAATCAGTGTGAAGAACTTTTTTTGGACAGCCAATTTCTTTCTCAACATGCACTTTAAAAATTTTAAAAGCTCTAAATGTTTCTGATTTTTTCTACAAAAAATACGCCCATGTTTTGCGACTAAAGTAATCAATAAAGGTGATAAAATATTTTTTACACCATTAGAGCTTGGTTTTATTGGTCCACAAAGATCTGAATGAACCAATTCCAACACTTTATTTGCTCTGTATGATTTGCCTTGAGAAAATGGATTTCGGTATTATTTGCTTACAACACAATTTTCACAAGCTTCAGAAGGGGCTGTAATTTGGGGAAGACCAATCACTATGTTTTTTTGATGTAAAGTTCTCAATCCACTAAAGTTCAAATGGTCATAACGAAAGTACCAAAGCCATGCCATATCCTTTAATTGCATTGAAAAGCAAGGATGGTGAATATTATGGAGATAAAGAGGAAACAACATGTTTCTAGTCATCTTAACTTGAGGAATTAAACCTAAATTAGCATATTTCATTCTGCGAACTCCATCTTTTATAGAAATCTCATAGCCTCTCTTGCAATTGACTAAGGCTTAAAAGATTGGTCTTCAAATCTGGAATGAAAAGGACATTTGAGATTGTACGAGTAAAATTTTTATTGGTTTGAATTGTTACCTGCCCTTTTCCCATGACTGCAACTTTGGAATTGTTCTCAAACTTCACATCATCTTAGAAAGATTCATCAAGGGTGTAGAAGATGGACTTATCTCCACTCATGTGATTACTACAACCGATGTCTAGATACTATAGGCTTTTGCTATTTTCTTCCTTCATGTGACAAACCATCAACAAATATATCTCCTCTTCCTCTTTTTCTGCAAAGTTAGATTCCTCTCCTTGCATTTTTCTCAAATTTGTTTGACATTTTGATTTATAATGACCATACTTGTGGCATTTATAACATTTAATTTTGGACTTGTCTAATGATTTTGAGTTATAGCCACCTCGTCCCCTTCCTCCTCCATGGAATTGATTTGGATACTGCTAGACCTGTTATTGATTTTCAGAATTGTGATTGCCTCTGCCTCTACCTTTGCCTTTGTTGCCGCCTCCTCCACCAATTGAT
>CANXYI011127561.1:0-10394 GCA_948208565.1 Hura crepitans | reverse complement strand
AATCCTAGTTGACCAGCCAACCTATCCAAACTAGGTTTTCTATCTATATAGGCATTAATAAACATGTCATTATTTTTCAAAATAACTAATTTCACCTTTCTATAATATAATATTAATTAAAAACACCATTGGCTTTATTGCACCTTTGTATGGCCTAGGTATACACACTTGGCCAACTTAGGCCCATTGATGTCCATTACACCTGTAGGATCCATTTTTGAGGTGTAATGGCATCGGACACAACATCATACCAATATGTCATATAAAAACTCAATTTTCAATTCAAATAATCATTTCTTGGCATTTTCCAATATTTGCATTCAAATAGTCACACATAGCCTTTTCATGCACTTATAACACATATATCATCCTTATTTTTCAAAAATTCATTTTAAGCATATTAGCACATCGCATTTATGAGCATATGATATTTTCACATCGATAAGAACATGCACGCACATATTATCGCACTAATCATTTCAAGTTGGCAAAATATCGCACACTTGTATAAGTTATTTCATGAAATTTTATTATATATTACATCCATTATACATGTTCAAATCATACAATAGCCATATGTATGCATTTCTAGGCATATGGCACACAACATGGCATAATCAGTTTTTATCCTCCATAATGCATTAATAAGCTCAAAATTGACATTGTTGCTATTTCATCAATCATAATCACACCTAACCATCACATATCATGCATTTATTAGACCATCCATCAAAATTTTCAATCATAGCATTTATTGTATTTTCATGCATTTAATTTCATTAATTACTATTATTGACATAAAGCATATAATATATTAAATGCCAATTTTACATAAATTAAGGTTATTACACATAGCAAACAAGGTCGTATGGGACACCTGAAGTCAGCCTAGGCCTTCTCCTTACCTTAAGAGGCTTGCATTATTATTTTGCCTACGTATACAAAAGGGTACAAAAATAAAAAATTAATAAAAAATAATATAAACATCAAAAATATATTTCGAGCCTATATATGTACTCTATAACACCCAAGGAACTCATGAAAAATAAAATTTTAGAAAAGAAAAAACCCCGAGAGTCGGGAGGTTAGTATTCACCTTGGGATTCTTTTCGATTTTTCTCCTGAAATACTCTATTGTTCCTGAAGATTTTTGTGTCCGCGGACTCCTCTTAGGACATACTTCATTTCAGGTAGAAGCTCATAGAGAGGGTTAACTTGACAAAAGAGAAATCAAAGGAGAAAGGGAGAGAGAGGAGTGGGTATATTTTTGGTGGAAGGAGTGGAGGATGGAGGGTTATGGTGTGAGTGGAAAGAATTTATTTCTTTCCCCTTTCATGCTTTTCAAAAAATAATTTTTCCTTCCTTCGAAAAGTTATTATAATCAATTGGAAAGTTGGGTTTCTCCCATTTCTATTCCTAAAATTCAATAAATCCAAGCCCTAAATTTTCCAAAAATATCAAGCCTAAATTGCAACAATAACCCCAAAAATTAATATATTTTTTTGTCCCAAAAATTGGGTAAAAATAATTCTTGAACTCGAAAAAATTCGATTCTAAAGCCATTGAACTATTTAGATTATTTGAGTATCTGGTTATATATTTTTGAATTTTTTGAGCAAATTTTTATTTATTTTATGATTTAGCTTTGCCTGCAGCACTATTCACAAGACACTACTATAAAATCTTAATTAATGTTTTTAACCATCCGAATGACTTCAGATAGGCTTCAAACTTTACCCAAAATTCTTTTATAATTAATACTCCCCGTTGATATGATTAGTGTAATTTTGGTGTCGAGAAGCATTATTCATCCCGGGAAGTATTATTTATGAGAGTCGAGATTTTCAGGTCGTTATAATACTTGTTTTTAATTGTCACCTTGTTCAACTACTTATAGTCGATACATAATCAAAGTGATCCTTCCTTCTTCTTCATAAATAACATGGGTGCTCCCCAAGGAGAAACACTTAGTCTAATAAAACCCTTTTCTAATAGTTTTTACAAATATACTTTCAATTCTATCAACTCTACAGGTGCCATCCAGTATAGAGTAATGGACACTAGAGTAGTACCTGGATACACCTCAATCTCAAACTCTACTTCACAGGGTGGTGGCAATCCTTGAAGCTCTTTAGGAAAGACATTAATAAAGTTTGATACCATAGGTATCTAATCAAGATTTAGAGAAAGATTATTAGTATCAATGACATAAGCATGGTATGCTTCACATCCCTTCCAAATGAGTCACCTTGTTATTATAGTTGAAATTAGATTAGGCAAGGAATCTCTCTCACTAAAGACTATCACATCACTTCTCTCAGCTGTCCAGCAGGTAAGCCTTTTTTGTTCACTACCAACCACTACTTGATATTCAAACAACCAATCCATGCATAATATAACATCAAACTCATGGAAGGGAAATTTAATAAGGTCAGTTGAAAACACTATATCTCAAATCATCAGAGGATAGTAACTACACACTCAGTTCACTGTCACACTCTGTCCGATTGGATTGCTAATTAAGATGTCTACATTTATTGGTTCAGGCTCTAATCCCCTATCTAATACTTATACAGTACATATATATATAAATGTGTAGATCCTAGATCTGTTAATGCTAATAGAAGAGTATCAAGTAGATAGAATGTACTAGCAATCACATTCAATGCCTCAGCTTCCTCACGAGCTTTAATTGCATACAAATAGGCTAGAACTTGTGTCTTAGTTCTAGCCCTCTGACTCAAGCCTTCTTTATCATTCTTATTATCTCTCTACCCTCTATCAATTGTTGGTGATTAAACTTGTGCATTAGCTAGTTTCTATAGGCAATCTCTTTGGTAATGTTCACTCAAACTAAATATGAAGCATTCACCTTTCTTCGAGAACCAACACTCTTCCTGATGCTTCTTTTTACAGATCACACATTTTAGAGGTGGATTCCTAGTAGTAGACCCCATAGCACTAGAGGCTTGCTTAGAAGGTCATGGACTAAATTGTGAAGCCTAACTCTACCTCTAATTCTAGCCCTATCTCTATGACTAGCCTTATCTTTATGATTATAGCATAGTCTAAGATTCTTTTTACTTCTTTCTCTTAGGTGTAGTACTAGCTTGCCCAGTTGAAAATAATCTCTTTCTCTCAAAAATTCTCTCTTTTCCTTCATCATTTCTTCCATTACATATGCCATATATACTAATATAGAAAATTCTCTGACCTTGGGGTTTGACATCTGTATTTTTAGTTCAATATTAAGACCCTTTTCAAACTTCTTGCATCAGGCATCCTTAGTGGGTAAATTCTCTTTTGTGTACCTGCTCAACCGAGAAAAGTCTTTCTCATACTAGGACATAGACTTTCTTCCTTACTTCAAATCCATAAAGTCTTACCTTTTTTTGTCCCTATATGAACTCTTAGAGAAAATAGTCCCTAGTAAGATCAGGAACTACCTTTCTCTTATTTGTGGTCTCCTACTAGTTGAATTCTTCTGCTTGAACTAGTGAAGTAGCATATTTCAAATTCTCTTCTAGAGTATAATCCAACTACTCTAAAACTCCTATCATCCTCTACAACTAGTTTTCAGCTTTAGCATCATCATCATTAGTGGTGCCCTTAAAATCCAATACCCCCATCTTTTTTAATCATTCTAGATAAGTTTTTTGTAAGTACACTAATGCTGGTACTAGAGATGGTGCTAGTGGTGCAGTAGCTATAGTGTATACCATAATAGATCCACTATCTACTATGACAATACTAGTAAAGCCTGAGCATGTGCCTACTCCCATGCCTATGTCTATGGCTAATATGTTGCATCACTAGGCACTGATGTATTAGTGCTTGCTTTTGGTCCCTATACAGTCATAGAAGCATAGCTTGCTGCCTCCTCCCTTTGTTCAGGTGGAATCAGTTCATTCATCATATAGCTACAAAAGAACACACAATAAGCCTCATACAGTGTAGCTAAAGTGGGGTACAGACTTTAGACCAGTGTACTCATGTATACTATACCTAGGAACACCTAAACCTAGGCTCTGATAGAACTCAAAGTAAAACCCTTACCCAATTCTCAAAGAAACCTGATAAGGATGCTAACTTCCCATATAGTCAACCATCTTAAAATTACCCTTAACTTTCATTCATTTAATACTTAATGATCTCATCATTATCATCATATATGTCACATATTTATGGAGCATTTCATAATATTAATCTTATGTTATTTGTAAATCACTATTAAAAACATTCAGTTTGTCAAAAATACATTTTTCTAAAAATCAAGCAGTACAACAGTTACCCGGGTTAAAAATCAAAAAATTTTCTAGTAATAAAATACACATCTATAGTATTATTCATCAACTTTTCTTTCGTATGGACCTATATGGTCCTCTCAATTCAACATTCACAAATATAAAATCATCACACATATATCACAACCATCACAGGTATCACAAGGTCTCAAACCCATGATAATATAGAAAATTAATAAACAATAGTCTTATATATTACTAGAGAAATATATTTAGTTTTGAGTTTACATCATTATATATATAACATAACTTACGACAACATCCATCTTATCATTCTATTACTCATACCCATATTCTAGCTATACATAAGTACACACACTTAACTACAGGCTAAAATTAGATAGAAAACTGTATACTAGACACTCTTCAGCTATAGAGGCTTTACTCTTCTTGTGCTTTCCCTATCTTCTACCTGTGCATTAGAATACCGATACACTGAGTATAACTCAATGGTGAACTTGAGAAGAATATATGCATGTACACACTCACAAATGCAATTATGCAAACACGAACAATATACAACAATTCAAATGTTTAATAGACAACTACAAATCATATGCAACAATGTACATGTTCAGCTTATAAATTTTCATTCTCACAATCAAATTACTGTTTATTTAATCAAATAAATATAATTTTCATAATATGACTTAAATTTAATATGGCCATGTCAATAGACTTCACCTAATGACATTAGGCAACAGAATAAAAATAGTGCAGTGGCCTATATTTTTGACTTCGGTAGCTACACCTACCTATCATATAGTGGCTCCTATTAAACTTCAATAGTTGTACCTGCACAATTGTACAATGGCTCATATTGAACCTCAATAGTTGTACTCATGTAATGGTATATAGTATAGTGGCTCCTATTAAGCCTTAGCAACTATAACCGCACTATCGTGCAAAGGCTCTAATAGAACCTCGATGGCTGTAGCTGTCCTTAATAATAATAAAAATAGTAATGATTGAATCGATCAAACCTAGTAGTTGCTTTATTTCCTAGTTGATTGATCAACCCATCAAGCAGGTATCTAACTATATGGGCCTTTATTTCATATATTGATTTTTCATTTAGGTGAAGATTAATCATCAAGTTATTATTTTACTTTACTATTCATTTGGTCACTTTATGACCAATATTCATAGTGCCATATTTATGTGATCTTCATGATCACTTTTCCACACACAAAGTTATTCACATTCCTGATTTGTTTCACATATGTCCACCATTTTATTTCATATTATGTTACATATAAACATATTCATTTGCACATCCTTATATGCTAGCCATTTTACCTCATAAAAGTAATACAAAAGAAGTAATTTCATTAAGTATTCTCAATTTCATTAATCATGCATACTTAATATCCATTTATACCTAAAGTATTTACCTTTAATGCATTAATAGCTTAAACACATTTACATATACATAAGTGACACCATTCAGCTACCTTAATGCACACTAACTTACACATTCATTTTCATCCAATTTATCACATTTATAGGTTTCTCATAATCATACTAGTAATGTTCATTTTACCTTTTACATAATTATGTACAATTATTCACAAATCTCACATTTTTATACAACAAAATTAAGCATTTCCATGCATATCATGCATATATATGAATTTTACTCAAATTCACATACCTTTAAACACTTTTCTCACCCTTCAATGCTTGCTAGTGCCTCGTTCTTTCTCTCTTCCTTCCTTTCCTATACATATTAACATGTCACCTTAGAAAATTTCTCAAAAATCCTATATTGCTCTAATTTCAATTCTAATTACATCAATTGCCTTAAAATCACTCCTAGTCTTCATAAAAAACTTAAAAATTGAATTGTAAATACTTACAAGTGTTGGTGACAATATTCATCAAGTAGTAAATTCTTATTCCTTAATGTTCTTTTCACTTTCGATCACTTGGAATAGATTACTTATGGTGTAAAGGTAAAGTTTGATCTATTATTTGTGAAATTTGGTAGAGAATTGGAGATGTAAATAAAGAAAAATAGAAGGGAAAGGGAGTGAAAATGGAATCAGCTTTTGGGATAAAATAGGCTGAAGAAGATGACTTTATGGCACATATGGGCTTCTCACATGTGCTAGCTAATATTAGTAAATGGCTCGTAGGCCTCGTTCACTTAATGTATCAGTTTATAATCCATTTTAGCTTGATTTTCATTTAAATTTTGAAATTTAATTTTAATTTTTTTAACACCTTTAAAAATATTGGGTCAAAACTCCATAGTTAACTCTCAATTAGGCCCATTAAAAGCCTTGTAAAATTTTGGGTCAAACTCCATAGTCAACTCGAGTTACTATTCACTTATGTAATCTAAAAATTATGAATAAATACTAAACGACCTTAGAATATTAAAATTCCTTCTCCAATAGACTTATTAGAATTTTTTACCTATAAGATATGCCATTTTTAGCACAAACTCAACTAATGTCACTATTAATTTGTTTATAGCCTAATATGATTTATTAGTTTTGGTAAATCTTTTAATTATTTCATTTTCATGATTTTATGGCCTATCAAAGTTTTGCGAGCAATACTTGACATTTTGTCCATTAAGTAGTGTCTTGACATCCCGAGAACACTTTTCATGGTTGAGGAGTACTGTTCATGAAACTAAGTTTCACGAGCATTAAAGAAAGTGACATCTCTTTTAAGTTTAGAGGTGGATCAAGTAATAAGTGTTACATTTGGTGATATCAGAGTGGGTTTAGGCATTTCTAGGCCTAGAGTCTTACTTGAGTGCATTAGGGATTGATTCTGGTTTTGTACTGCTATGCTACTTAAGGCTGATAACTATTTTCCTTGTAGTGAGACAAGATGAGCAAACACACTACACCACTCATGTGAAAAAGCTATCGAGAGCCATGCTCCGTTTAATATTTTATCGACTATTACACTAGGTGAATGTTGAGAAAAGGTTGTTAGCCTTATCTAGCTAATATGTATGATACCTAGATAGGGAAGCCAGATGCTAGTAGCATACTAGTGGTGTTAGAGTTTGCTGATGTTTTTCTAGAAGAGTTATTAGGTTTGCCTTTAGAAAGAGAACTTAAGTTCAGCATTAAAATTTTACCTGGCACTGCTCTAGTATTGATAGCTCTAAATTAGATGGCACCTACTGAGTTAAAAGTGTTAAAGATTTAGTTGTAAGAGTTGTTAGACAAAGGCTTCATAAGATCAAGTGTTTCGCCATGGGAAGCATCGGTTTTATTTGCTAACAAGAAGTATGGCTCACTTTAGTTGTGTATGGATTACTAACAATTGAATAAAGTGACCATCAAGAAAATGTATCCTTTTATAATGCCTTTAAAACCTTGCTTCATGAATAGTACTTCTTAGCTTATAATCAGGGTTCTCAAGTAGTGGGCCCTACTAAAGTGACCTAAAGGGGGTACTAGTCATGAAACTCCTAAGGGCAAAATAAGCAGAAAACAAAAGAATTAAAAGTAGTCACTAAACCAAAAAATTCTTTTACATTGATGTCTAATAGATAGTGGTGTTTATTTAAGTTCTAAAAGAAAAAGGTCATGATATGCTTGGACTAACATGAAAATAACATACCCTGAAGGTAAAAAATTCTAAATAGTCTAATGGTGAAGGAATCATAATTTTTTAACATTGATAAGTACTTTTATTGAATTTCTTATTTACGTAATTGAAAATTTTAGCCTATTTCCTTTGTCATTTAGCACGTGGTTTGAGTAGGCCATTAATTGTGAATTTCTATAAGTTTTGATGCCTTAAGAAATAATTTTTGAGACTATTATGTTTAAAAAAATATTTTCTAAAGATTTGAAGAAAACTAAGAAAAATACTAGCTGTTGGATCGCTAAGTGGCAAAATCGTAGCTATTTGTGCATTAATATAAATAAGAGATTTCACATGTGTGTATAACACATGAAAACCACTTCATCTCCTTACTCCCCTTAAGAAGCTAACAAAATTCCTCTATAATGACCACACCACCATTTTTCTTCTAATCTCACTAAAAATCAACTAGAAACCCTTGAATATTATATGCAAATCCATCCTCATAGCCTCTAAGTTCCTTTTCTATTGTTTTTTTCTCTAGAAAAGCATGATTTTTTAGGAAAAGAGTAGAATTAAGGGTTAGGGTTTTGAAAACTTAAAGTCAAGAGAAGCCTATAGCTGGGGTTCTAATATTTTTCTATGATATTGCAGGTGGTTAGAATTATGGTATAAGTGTTATTTCTAAGTTTTAATTTGTGTAGATTTTTCTATAAATTTTCTTAACCAATTACCTATTATGGAACTTAGAAACAGAGGAAGGGAGGCAAACCAAAGGCAAAAAGAAGATATAAGGTGGTATTTTGGATACTTAAAAATTCTTTTATAAGTGTATTCAGTCAAATATGTGTACACTTTTCATTTTTATACATTTCTTATTTATGTCCCTAATATGGATGTTGTTAGATTAGTGGAATGAGTAGCCTTAAAATAGTTATGATGGTATAATAAGGTTTAACATATGCTAATTAATGGAAAATAATGGGTAAATGATGAGAAAATCAATGTGTAGATGAAATGTGAACTTGATTGAATGTCATGTAATAAATGGATAAAATGCTAATTTTTATCATTATGTGTAATTTGTGTATAAATGTGCTACATTTGCATAAATAATAATGTTAAAATTATGTTTGATGACTAAGGATGTATTATGATGGGGTTATGGTACATTACGATTATGTATGTGTGTTATGAAAGTCGTGTGTACATGTGTAGTGCATACGAGATACAATGTGATTTAAGTTATAATATTTGTATAACTGAAACATCATTTACAATTATGGTATAAAAGTCTTAAATGGGAATTTCTTATGGAACATAAAGGTACCAATAAGGTATGGAAAGACATGAATGTGACTACGTGTTATATAATAAGAACATGCAACATAAATTGTAGAATGTAAAGTGTCAAAGCCTATATGTATTAGACAACCTACTGCATAGGTTGACCGGTCAACTAAGGAATTAGTACCTACTAGATAAATGATATTTTTTTTATATGGGTATGTTGCCATTAGGTTCATTTAGGCCACCACACACACACATGTCAAGTTTTGGCTTAGCTAGTTATATTATGTGTATATTATTTTGACCTATATGGGTGTAGCTACTAGAAGGTCCAATAGAAGCATTACACATAATCTTATATAGGTATAGCCACTGGTAGATTCAATAAGACCACTACATGATTATATTATCGATTATGATATCTCATCATACTGGTGCAACCATCATTAAGTACAAAATGTGGGTGACTGCACATCATGATCTCGATACCTAGTATTAGGACTCGTGTCTATTAGATATAGGTTAGTAAATAAAGTATTGGAATATATGTGTATTGTAATATGAAAAGGGCTTATTATATAGAAACTATGAAGGTATGTGAAATTAAGATAACATTAATAAGAAGGTAAACAATAAGCATAATAATGTATTTGTATTGACATGGTCTAACCTTTCATTATATCGCATGAACAAAGTTCATTCGTATGCGTGCATGTGTAAAAATATTTTATTGAATACACCACTAAGCTATATATATAGAGCATTATGTATTTTAATGCATAAGTTGTGGATTGGCTACTCTAACTAGCCTCAATAACAGCAGTGCAATGGAAATAAGTATTTATAAATGTTTGGTATATTTTTTGTATATATAGTGTGATGTAATGTCAATAGTAGATAGCACTCATATATAAACATGTTATGACTAGAGTTGTATGATATGGTATGTTTGAATGTCCATATATATTATACATGTTATATTTCATGAATTACATGTTATGATATAACTACTTGAGATGTTGAAAGGCATTAAAGACCAGAAGGGTCCAAGATGTTAGGAAATGATTATGATGATATAATAGTGTTATTTTCTTAATAGGTTTATTTTGGGATGCATTTTTCTATAGCTATTATCTTGCCAAAATTTTATTAAAATAAGATAATTAGGATAATATATGTCAATAACATGTAAAAGGATTTTAAGAAGACAATAGAAAAAATAAGAAAAGCTAGTCTTCTTGT
>CANXYI011127536.1:0-10712 GCA_948208565.1 Hura crepitans | reverse complement strand
TTTTTTTCTAAAATTGGCATGAGAGAACCAAAGTTCTCAAACCAATCAATTACCCGATTTCATGTATGTTATTTTGATTCCTAGCACCTATTTATTTTTCTGTAAATATATTCTGCAATTTCTTCTGCATGAATGTGCGATTTACTTTAATTGTAAAACATCGCTTGAGAAAAGGAATAATATCATAAATTTAAAATGAATTTCTATATTAATTTGAGGTATAAATAAGAGTAGGGTGCTGAAATACTCTGGTTTTAGCCCTACAAGGTATTTCTCGACTCTATCGAGTGGCGACTCCTACCTTGTGGTGCCTAACTCAACCCCCTAAGATAATTAAAAAAGGGTGGCCCTAGATTCCTTTAGCTTCCTTCTCCTCTTTTGAGACTCGAGGAGTAAGGCCTGAGTTGAGTTTTAGCCTACTTCAGTTTAATCACTCTTATGAAAATAAAAGGGACATGAACAATTGCCAAGATTTTTTGGCACATGTGATTCATACTAGCAAGGTAGAGCTAAAAATAAGCCAAATACCAGTAGTATTAGAGTTTGAGGATGGGTTTCTAGCTAAGCTACCTAGGTTATTGGTAGATCGAAAGGTTGAGTTTAGGATTGAGGTGTTGCCTAGTATATCATTAGTATCCATAACCCTTTATAGGATAGCTCTTATAGTGCTGAGGGAGTTAAAAGTGCAATTACAAGAGTTGCTAGATAAGGGCTTTTATCAAACTAAGTGTTTTGCCTTGGGGAGCACTAACCTTGTTTGTTAAGAAAAAGGATGGATCTCTAAAATTATGTGTGGATTATCGGTAGCTGAATAAGTTAACTATCAAGAATAAGTATTTGTTGCCTCAAATAGATGACTTATTTGATTAGTTAAGAGGAGCAAGTGTCTTCTCCAAGATTGATCTCAAATCCAGCTAATATTAATTAAGAGTTAAGGAAGCAGATGTATAGATGACAGTGTTCAAAACAAGATATGGTTATTATGAGTTTTTGGTAATTCCCATTTGGGCTTACGAATACTTTAATAGCATTTATAGACATGATAAATTGGATCTTCAAAGTATTCTTGGATCAGTTTGTAGTATTGTTCATTGACAAAATCTTCGTTTATTACAAGAATAAGGATGAACATGAGCAACATTTGAAGATTGTTTTGTAGAAGCTGAGAGATGAGAAACTTTATGCCAAGCTTAGCAAGTGTGAATTCTGGCTAGATGAAGTGTCTTTTCTAGGACACATCATTGCAGTAAATGGCATAAGAGTTTATCCTAATAAAGTTAAGGCTATAATAGAGTGGAAACCACCTAGGAACACCACAAAAATCAAAAGTTTCTTCAGTTTAGCTTACTACTATAGAAGGTTTGTCAAAGGGTTTTCTTCGGTTGCTGCCCCTATGACACATCTTTTAAGAAAGAACATTAAGTTTAATTAGAATGACAAGTGTCAAGAAAGCTTTAAAAAGCTTAAAGGATATTGATAGAAGGCCTTATTCAATTACAGCCAAATTAAGGGAAAGAGCTTGTTATTTACAATGATGCTTCACTTAATGGATTAGGATGTGTGCTTATGCAAAAAAGTAAGGTTTTTGCCTATGTATCTAGATAGTTGAAACCACATGAGAAGAATTATCTGATATATGGTCTAGAGTTTACAACAATGTTGTTTGCTCTAAAGATTTAGAGGCATTATCTCTATGGAGAGAAATGCTATGTTTACACCAACCATAAAAGTGTAAAGTATCTTCCTACACAAAAAAAGTTCAACCTCAGACATAGGAGATGGATGGAGTTAATAAAGGACTATGATTGCCTTATTAACTATCATCTAAGGAAAGCCAATGTGGCAACATATGCTCTCAGTAGAAAATTCTTATTAGCTTTAAAATCTATAAGTGTTAGATGTTAGATGATAGATGATAGAGGCTTACTAGTAGAATTAAAAGTGAAGCCTAGTTTGCTTCAATAAGTTAAAGTGGCTCAGAAGGATTATCACAAGCTTGTTAGTATTACGAGTATGATTCAGGAGGGTAAGCCCTTTAAGTTTGAGATCAAGGATGATGGTTGTTTTTTATCATGATCGGCTTTGTGTGCTAGATATGGGAGATTTGAGACAATAGATTCTATAAAAAGTGCATCATGCCCCGTATGTGATGCATCCTGGTAGTACTAAGATGTATCAAGATCTGAAGATTGTTTATTGGTGGCTTGGTATGAAGAGAGATATAGCTAAATATATGGCCAGATGCCTTACTTATTAGCTATTTAAGGCTAAGCACCACGTTCCATCTAAATTACTTTAACCTATACCAATACTAGAGTGGAACTAGGATCAGCTCACTATGGATTTTGTAGTTGGATTACCAATGATAAAAAGTAAATGTGATTCAATCTAGGTATTGGTTGATAGATTGACAAAGTCAAAACACTTCATACTAATTAGGATGGGTTTCTCTTTAGATAAGCTTATAGAGTTGTATATTGACAAGATTGTTTGACTGTATGGCATGCCATCATCTATTATTTATGATCGAGACAATAGATTTACATCGATATTTTAAAGGAAACTCTATAATGCCTTGGATACTCAACTTAATTTAAGTATAGCATTTCATCTATAGATGGATAGTTTGTCAAAAAGAGTCATCTAAGTGCTTAAAGACATGTTAAAAAGCTATGCTACTAAGTTTAAGGGAAGTTAGCATTGCTATCTTTCCTTACTTGAGTTTGCTTACAATAATAGTCATCAGGCAAGCTTAGGCATGGCTTCTTATAAAGCTTTATATGGAAAAAGATGTAGGACTCCTTTAAGTTAGAGTGAGTTAAGTGAGCACAAGCTTATGGGGCTAAATTTGATTAGAGATATAGAAAAGAAAGTGAGAATCATCAAAGATGAGTTGAAAGTAGTGTCAAATCAATAGAAGTCACATATAAATCTTAAAAAAAGGATATTCAATATGATATGGGAGACGAGGTGTTTATCAAGGTATCTCTGTGGAAAAAGATATTGAGATTTGGCAAGAAGGGAAAGCTAAGTCCACAGTTCATTGCCCACATGAAATTGCAGAGTGAGTGGGACCAATGGCATCCAAATTAGCTTTGCCTCCTAAGCATGAGTAGATACATGATGTGTTCCATATATCTGTGCTTAAGAGATTCAAATTAGATTTGACACATGTGCTATCATCAGAGGAAGTGGAGATATAACTAGATCTATCATATGAAAAAGAGCCAGTGAAGATTTTGGCTACAAAAATGAAAGAGCTATGGAGTATATTAGTGTAGACACTAGGTTTTGGGGGCTCCTAGGTTCGATTTGCCTAATGATGATGAAAAGGACAAAAATTCCAAAAATGGATTTTTGACATCTGAACTAAAGATCTTAAAATCTTTTAAAAAAAAGAAAAAAAAACTTAAGAACGGCCATTTGGACCGTTCGGCCCAAAATGGGCGTTCCCGTGCGTGGAATGGTTGTTTGGGCCCCCAACGGTCAAAACAACTGTTTAAACCATTTTGCCCAAAATAGCCATTTTGGGCCGAACAGTCCAAATGGTTGTTTTGATCATGAAACGACCATTTAGGCCTATAACGGTTAAAACGGTCATTTTGATCTTGAAAATTGCCATTTCACCCCTGGAAATAGCCGTTTTCACTCAAAAAATGCCCGTTTTGTGCCTTGGGGTTTGTGCATAAAAATTAATTGGGTCATTTTGAGCTAAGGTTGATCAATTTAAAGAGAGATAAAATATTCTACAGAGGGAAAACATAGAAAATACACAAAAATACTCTTCCAGCTTTATTTTTTGGATTTTTTCAAAGATTCAAGCACCGTTTTCAATCCGAGTCAAGATATTTTTGGAGGCAAATATACCGATGTGTTGACCGACCCGTTTTCCATCCATTTTTCATTTTTCTTTCTTCTTGCATTTTCATCTATCTACTAGTTAGATGTGGTAAATTATTTTTACATATTTTTGTATTTATGAAACTGCTTATTTTTCATTAATTTTTATCTATCTTTATTTTTGCTTCGCATCAAAAATACTATTTTTGGTCATTTGGGCTGATTTTATTCTTCTTGCATTATCTATTTACTAGTTAGATGTGGTAATTTATTTAGGCCATATTTTTTATTTTGTAACTATCTATTTTTATTTATTTTCTATCTATCCTTTTATTTTTGACTCACATAAAAATATTATTTTTAGTTGTTTATGTTGATTTTATTTTTCTTTTTTGCATTATCCATCTACCAGTTAGATGTGATAATTTATTTAGGCAAAATTTTATATTTTTACCACTATTTATTTTTATTTAATTTCTGTCTAATTTGCTATTTTTCATTCGTATGCTAATATATTGTTTATATTATTGTGATGCGAGTAATCTGATTATTTAGGGCGGATTGTAGTTATTTTTGCTGGTCATTTCGTTATATTGTATTTTAGGCATCCCAAAATGTAATTTCTATTTTTTATTTGGTTAGATTATATTTTAGGTAATTACCTTTTATTTTAATTTTCGATCGAATCATTTCCCTGTATATTCCATGAATGTTGTAATAATTAGGAAAATGATTTTTTATGAGATCAAAAAAATAAAAAAATATTTTTATTTAATTAATTAGTGTTTTATTAATAAAATCAGGTTTGATTTTTCTTAATAAAAGTCACAATAAAATTATTTCTAAAAATTAACATCTGAGAACCAAATTTCTCAAATTAAATCAATTACTAGATTTATATATGACACCTCTAATTTCAATTCTGAAATATTCCATGAGCAATGAGTTAGGTAGAAAAATGGTTTTACACATTTAAAAGAAATAATAGTTAAAATCATATTTGTACCTAATAAATTGGTGTTTTGTTAATAAAATAAATTTTGATTCTTTCTTAATAAAATATATAACAATAACATTCATCTTTCCAAATTAACCTTTGAGAACTAAAGTTTCCAAAGCATTCTTTTGAATAAAAGTCATCAAAATAAAATTCATTTTTCCAAATTAACCTTTTAGAACAAAAGTTCTCAAACCCATCATCCGATTTTAATAAAAAGTCACCATAATAAAATCCATCTTTTTAAATTTGGCAAGAGAGAACCAAAGTTCTCGAAATAATTAATGGCTCCATTTCATGTATGTTATTTTGATTTCAAGTACCTATTTATTTTTTTGTAAATATATTCTGTAACTGTTTCTACGTGAATGTGCGATTTACTTTAATTGGAAAAAATCTCTTGAGAGGAGTAGCTTCATAAATTGAAATTAAAGTTCCTTATTAAGTTGAAACACAAATAAAAGTAGGGTTTTGAATGGCTCTGGTTTTAGCCCTACAAGGTATTTCTATTTCTTGACTCCGTTGGGTGGTGACTCCTACCTTGTGGTGCCCAACTCGCACTCTCTAAGGTAATCAAAAAAGGGCACCCTAGATTTCTTTAGCTTTCTTCTCATCTTTTGAGACTCGAGGAGTAAGCCCTTAGTTGAGTCTAAAGCTGCTTTGATTTAATCATTCTTAGGAAAATCAAAAGGGTCACGCAAGACAGTGCCAACTCCACTGGGGACATCATGAAGCCATGCTCCGAATGTACCTCAACTTAATATAGAACTCTATACTTTGAATTTATGACATTATTTCTTTTTGAAAATACATTACATGCTAAAGCCTTAGAATAAGTTAGGCAACCTTTTTATACCCTAATGTCACTTTAAAGCATGAACCTAATTTCACTTAAATTGGAAGATTGTCATGAGTGGCATCAAATCTAAGCATCATGCCTATAAAGTATATGAAATGGTGAACCGAACGGTTGTATGCTCATGATGAGATAAACCCATCATGGAGGGACCATGCTTAAATGACCATAACTGGCTCGACCAAGCCATTAACCCATGTAATTACTAATAACAACTTCCCCTAAGCACCTTGGTTAATGATGCATTGTATGCTGTGTGGGCCAACATATGTGAAATATGACTTGATCATCTCAAAATGCTATCAAACCTATTAGGCCTTTTTTTTTTCACTCGAATGGGCTAGCTCCCGCATTTTGACTTGGTCTAACATTTCCAATGTGTATGGGATAAATTTTTGGTATGCACTTTTCTATGAGAGAAATAATGCTCGAATAGCTATCGTCCATTATTTGAACCTATTGGGATCCCCGATATCCTATAGGTAAGCCCTCATAGGAAAGGAATAAGACCTCATGTGTGGGAAGTAATAAAGTTAGAAGGCTCTTGATTGTGATTGTTGTTGTACACATTGACATGCGTAAGCATTTCATACATTCATGTGCATTTCATTTCATCACATCTAACCCTTTATCTTGCAGCCACCATAGATCCTCGAACTATTTGGTTATGGGGGATAGACGATCAAATAGTTAGGCAAGAATTTATGTATACTACTTACAGCTTGACAAGAATTGAGGGAAATGTTGAGAGTAGTTCCTCTGCTTCTAATTTTGAGAATAAAATGGATTAGATGTTTGAAGAGTTTGAGAAGAGAATGATGGATTTGGTTTCTAGAGCAATTGCTCAGATGGCTCCCACTGCTGGGTCACCACCACGTGCTAAAAATGAAGCATCAGCTCTTATTAGGAAAATTGCGAATGTATTTAGGGGAATCGGTATTGGGTAGCAAGCCACAGGAATTAGGGGTAAAATAAGAGAGCTGAGTACTTTAAACCCAGAGTATGAATTTTGTGAGGATGTGCTTACTCTTCAGATGTTTGAGGATCCTGCGATAAAGAAGTTAAAAGAGAAGATGAAAGCCATGGCTAAGGTTGTTTCCATCAAAAAAGGGATAGATCTTGAAGAATTATCATTAAAGTCTAAAGAAGTTTTACCTTCTAAGTTCCAAAATGCTAGAGTTACTGAAGTTTGATGGTACTTCAAATCCTAAAGCTCACATCAAGTAATACGCCACGGTTATGAGAGGTATAGAGCCCAGCACTAAACAGAAGGTAGCATATTTCAATCTGACATTGTAAGGAAGGGCGATTGATTGGTACCATAGGCTAGAAAGGATGGTGAAGGAAGACTAGAGCAAGATTACAGAAACATTCATTAGCCAATATGATTGTAACACACATATAGAGGTCACTCTAAAAGACCTCGAATTGCTTAAGTAGAAACATAATGAGACCTTTGTTGAATACTTGTCAAGATGGAGATCTTGAGTGCTAAAAATGAGGAAAAAATTGAAAACATCAAAACAGATTTGCTTGTTCATTAAGAATACCAATCCTTATCCAAAAGATGGCTTAAAGGCAAAGGGATTGAAGGACTGGGAATCCTTGAAATATGTAGCCATAGATATAGAAGAGGAGCATAATGAACGAAAAAAAAGTTTAAGAGGATTTGGCAATAGAAAGAATCAAAGAGTTAGGAATGTAAGTGGAGCTAGTTTTGGGCAAAGATCTAGTTTTTGGCAGACTACTGAGGTATCCACTGTCATAAGACAATACTCAGATTTAGGTAAACAACTATCCTGGTGCTTGAAGAGATTTCTAAAAGTGGGGAAGCTCTAACCTCTACCTCTTAGGCTGGCCAAAAGTGAGGGCCAGTCTTATCATAGAGTAGATCTATACTGTCAATACCATCAGCACACTAGTTATGACACTAATAATTGTTACACCTTAAGAGATAGGATCTAAGATTTGATTGACTCAAGGCAAATATGAGAGCAAGTTAAAGGTTCAAGATCAAGACTTATAGGTAGATTCTGATTCAAAATAGAAAGTGAGGGAAGAGGTAGAAGCTAAAATGGTGATCCACAGTGGGCGAGTGGTGCCAAAAGTAGAAAGGGATCCAATTCTTCCAGTAATGAAAAGTGAGAAAGATGCTGTCACCAAGCAGAGAAAGAAGACTCCCGCATAGATCTCAATTTGGGATCTATTGCGATGATCTACCTCTCATCACTAGAAAGTAGAAGAAGCTTTGTGTGTAGCAATCATTTTTATTACCATATCGCCATCCGAGCTGGTGGAAATGGTAAAAGGAGAGGAAGAGATGAAGGTTAGTTTTTCTTATGTAGATTTACTGCCCGAGGGGTGTCATTATAATTGTCCTTTGTATATCAAGGCAAAAGTGAACGATAAACATACGGCCTATGCAATTATGGATAATAGGTCATTGATTAATGTATTTCACTTAAGGCTATAGTAGCTGATGGAATTGAGGATTTAATGATTTCCAAATCTAAGCCTAACATTATGGCTTATGATAACACAAAGAGGTAAGCATATGGGACTTGCAAAGTCAAGGTTAAAGCAGGATTGATCATGGATGATGTAGAATTCCTAATGCTCGATATTCCTACAAATTTCTCCTTGCTTTTGGGAAGACCATGGTTCCACAAGCTAGGGTGAACTCTATCGACACTACATCAAATGATCGAAATCCCCATGATAGTGAGATTGTAACAATCAGTGCTATGAGGGAGAATCAGGTGTCAATGCTAGAAATAGCTAATCATCCTTTCAATGGCTTCTATATTGCCAAAATTTTTTATAAAGAAGAGGAAAACCCTTGGGTGATGAATGTAATGAAAAAGATGAATTATCTACCAAGAGTCAGATTAGGACATGATTCAGAAGGTGTTGTTTCAGTCATCTAACCTCAAAATAGAGAGATCAGAAGGGACTAGCATATAAAGTAGAGATGTTAGAATTAAAGAAGATTAGAAAAGATATTCCTCTCCTAGAAGAGAGATTTGCTTGAGCTAAAGGAAATGTCAGTTATTGTGGCCAATCCGAGCTAGCTATTGTTAAAGGACGGGTTGTGCTAGGACTTAAGATCTTCAATGATGTATTTGATTAGGTTGCTAATGAAGTAAAGGCAGTTTCAGACTTCTGAGATAAGGAGATTATGATCAACTTGACTGAGATGGAAATCGGGCATGAAGAAGAGATCCTGACTTATGTCATGCTCCAGGAGAAAGGGAAAAGGAAGATGCAAGAAGAGGATCTACCTAAATTTTCTTATGATAATTTATATGTACCTGAACTTTTTGATGATGATGTTCTTTGGTTAATAATATGAATGATTTTACTCATTTTTGTGATGTCTCATCTAATTACATCATGCATAATGATAATCATAACTCACATAATATGTTTGATATTAATTCAATGAATACTACCTTATTTAATCTTGGTACCGATGAAAGTTAAAAAGAGATCTCAATTGTATCTGACGTAACTCCTGAAGAGAGGAATAAATTTGAGAGAATGATAAGAAAATATGAAAATGTCTTTGCTTAGACCTATAAAGATATGCTTGGTGTGGAACGAGAAATAGAAAAACATGCCATTTATACCTACTCGAAAGCAAAACCAATAAAACAAAAACTATAAAGGATAAGACCAGAATGGGTATAAAAGATTAAGGAAGAAGTGCACAGGTAGGTTGAGGCCAAATTTTTGGAAAAATTTCAGTACCTGATGTGGTTAGCTAATGTAGTACCTATCGGTAAGAAGGATGGAAAAGTCTGAATGTCCATAGACTACAAAGATTTGAATAAAGCTTGCTCGAAAGATAACTTCCCACTACCTCACATAGACATGTTAATTGACAGTGCCGTAATGTGCAAGATGTATAGCTTTGTGGATGGGTATGCTTGTTACAATCAGATTCTGAACAAAATTGCTAATAAGGTAAAAATTGCCTTTATCACATAATGGAGCACCTTTTACTACAAAGTCATGCCTTTCAGGTTGAAAAATGATGGGGTTATCTACCAGAGGATAGCCATAAAGATTCTTAATGATCTGACACATAAGGAAGTGGAAGTGTATGTTGACAACATGATCATCAAATCCTCTATGAGAGAAGGACATTTTAAGGCTTTAAAGAAATTCTTCGAGTGAATAGATAAGTACAATCTTCGTTTGAACCCAAAAAAGTGCATCTTCAGTGTGACTTCAGGAAAGCTCCTAAGACACATTGTAAGTTAAAGAGGGATTGAGGTGGACCTTGATAAAGTCAAAGCAATTTGAGAAATGCTATTCCCAAAGAAAGAAAAAGAAGTAAGGGGATTTCTAGGTAAGATCTAATACATTAATAGGTTTATAGCCAAGCTCACCACCATATGTAAGCCAATCTTTAAACTTCTCAAAAAAAAAAAAAACTAGCTAACTAAATGGAATGAGGACTGCCAAAGAGCTTTTGACATGATCGGGGGCTATTTAATGAATCCATCGATTTTATGATCACTAAGCCTTGAGAAGCCATTAATCTTCTATTTGTCTCTCAAAGAATGTTCAGTAGGGGCTATGATAGCACAGAAAGATGAGATGGGTGTTGAATTCGTAATTTATTACTTAAGTAAGAAATTTCTCCCTTATGAGGTTAAGTATGTAGAGGTGGAAAAGATCTATGTAACGATAGTATAGGCTTCAAAGAAATTGAGACACTACTTCTAGTCATACACTGCACAAGCTGTTTCCAAGCATAACCCATTAAGGTATCTACAGTCAACACTATCTTTAGTGGGTAGAATGAGTAAATGGCTCCTCTTGCTTTAAGAATTTGAAATTCAATACATAATGAGAATGACAATAAAAAGGCGAGCAATTATAAAATTCTAGCTGATCATCCATTAGAAGGTGAGCAATTAGAGTTTGAATTCTTAGATGAAAGCTTGAATCCAATTATAGTCTAGAGATGGCATATATACTTTGATGGAGTAGTAAACAACAAGGGGCAAG
>CANXYI011127462.1:0-14545 GCA_948208565.1 Hura crepitans | reverse complement strand
TTATAAAATGAGCCTAATCAAATTTTTAAATATGAAAAGGGTTTGAATTGGTAAAAGTGTTTTTCGTAAAGTCATTTTAAGAACTAATATTCCCTCTATCCAATAAACTAATTTTGGACAAATTTTGTCAAATTAATAAATTAGCATAATTTTATGTATGTTGAATGTATATGATTTTATTTACTTTAATGCATGAAGTCGTTACTTGTTATAATTTTAAATTAATCACTTTTTGTGCACAAATATGTTTTTATTTTGATTGCAATAAGTGCGTGCATGATAGAATTGATTAAATTTTAACCATAGAGCTAAAAATGGATATTAGGTGGTGGGCATAAATAAGAAGAATTCCCAAACAATAGAATCTCTTAGGTTTACTTACCAAATTAACCACTCGGGTGGTAACTCACACTTACCACTAAGTAAATTACCTCATAGAGGGGCACAATTATGTGTTGAGCACCTCTAGATGGCAACTCCACTGGGGACTATCTCCTATGAGAACTTGCTCTAACAGTGCCCTATAATTAATATTTGTTAAATCTCTTATTTTAAGGTTTATCATTTCCTAAAATTGCATAACATGCTAGAGCCTTAAAATAAATTAGGCATCCCTTTTTACCCCTAATGGCTTCCTGAAGCATGAAACCATTTGCAATCAATTTGATGGATTATTAAGGATAATAACCATCACTCTAAACCTCAAAACTAATGGTATATGAAATGGTGAACCATTAGGCTATTATAACATGTGATTATTAAGGAAGCATGAAACCATTTGCAATCAATGAATTCTTTAAGGCTTTCATAACTTTTAAGCATGAGGTGGTATAAGGCATCCATCAGTCCATAGCTAATACAGTACTTAGTGTTTATTACCTTAAGAACCATAAAATGAAAAAGGAGTACCTAAGTAAGAAAAAGCCTCCCCTTACCAATAGTAGACCTAGCTTTACCAACAACTCTATAGTTGGAATTGAAAGTCACCTCAACTTGGTTAAGCCTTTATCATGGCATTTCAACAAGTTGGCATTAGAAAGAAAGCTATAACCACTGCCCTTTAAGCTAGCTAAATGCTAAAGAAAGCTTAGACATCACTTTGATCTCTTCTATGAATATCACAAAAACAGAGGCCATCACATAAATGAATGTTGGACTCTTTATGTTTCCATCCATGAACTTAGTAAAGATGATTTAACCCTATTATCTATCGAATTCCCAAAAGGATTCAAGCTTGCATTTTGTCATTTCCTTTTTTATGTCCTTGTCAAAAATGAATGAACTAAGAACTTAAAACTTTTTTCTGACCCTTTCAGTGAAATGTCTCCAACCTTATTTCTCACTTACATAATGTTTTTCCATGAGTTAACATGTGTATTGATAATTATTACATACATAATTTTATTTCAATTATGACTACTTTGTTTAATCTCGACCTATGTAATACATCTTAGACTTTATTTTCTATAGTTCTTATCAAGTGAGAAGAGAGATAAAAAAAAAAAGAAAAAAGAGAAAAGAGAAGTTTATCCCACACTCAATTACTGAACTAGGAGAATCTTTTGGAAATGAAGACAAGATTAGATTAGAAGACCAAAAGAGGAAAATGGCAAACACATAGTATGTATGGGGATAAAATCTCAAACTAATCCATATTCTTACCTAAATCCTAGCCAAAAAGGACTCAAAGAGCCTAACATTTCTTTTATAATCTCTTTTTGTATAAACACAAATACCTTTCCATTATTGTTACCCTTAAACCTTTATCTCTTAAAGCCTACCATTTTTTTCTTGTCCGTATAACCCAAGCTTTACAAATCCTTCATGTTGATATCCATTAAAAGGCCCAAAAGAAAAAATATGTTGAAGCCCTAAACCCTTCAATCAAAAACTCTATGTAGGTCCCCCATTTGACTTTCCTAGCAAATAAAATCTTGGGTTAGCATCATAATTAAACCTATGAGCATGTATAAAGGGTCCTAAAAATCAATCCTTCATCCTTTGGATCATTCCTTGATATAAGTGGTTAGAGTCATCATAAAAAAAACAATCTAGGATGGTATTGCCAACTAGATCCTCAAAGACACTTGTACCCATCAGATCGCCTTAAGATAACACTTAAGCCTCACAAACCTTTTAGGTTCTAAGTCAATCCCACCTAAGAAAAGTCTTTGACATCATTATCCTTATGCTCTAAACATCAATTATTAGAAAGGCAATCAATAGACCCTTAACAAGTGGTCTTTCTTCAAAAGAAAGCCTAGTTCTTTGAATAACTTCTTAAGAATGTTACAAGATTAATAATCCCTTTTACTACACTTGCCACTAAAATAAAACAAACCAAAAGCAAAAATCAAAAGATCTGATAGTAAGAGCTAGCATTACTCTATAGAAATAGAGAATTTAAATTTAGAACTACTCAACCAAACATCCATTTTAAATCTCCTTAACCACATCAAGGTTGTTTCTTTCTAAGCAAAGTGCAATAGAATGCAAAGTTCAATAATCTTGCTAATCAACTGGGAAGAATCCAAAAAAAAAATCCTTGCTAGGACGAAATCCCCTCAAAATGCCCTAGGCAAAAGCTAAAGGAACATAGAGAAAATATTCAATCATGAAAACCCTAGTGACAGGTTGATAATAGGAATATAGAATATCGAGGTCCAAGATGTTTAAATGCTCAAATTAATCAAGCCTTGTTTAATTATAATGAGCATCTTTGTAGTAATTATGTTCATGTTATATGTTACAAAATAGCAAGCCACATCATGTAAACTAACCAAGACCTTTTTTCATAAATAAAGCCATCCTTGAAACCATGGCTCATTTCTTTATGTCTGCCCTACCACACTATCAAACTACACAAAATAAAGTCAACTTACAATGTAAAAAGCCAAAAAAAAAATAAAACACCCTTCCTCCTTCTACATAACTAGCTTTTAGAATAATGTATATATGGTTGATCCTTAGCAATAACAGGGTATTTTAGAAAAAAGTTTATCATTTGAAGATCAAATATCAACACATGAAATCTTTGCACTTTTGTAAGTATATTTACAAAAAACAAAAGAAAGAAAAGGAAGCCTACTAGTGTGAAAACCTCTTTCGAAAGCTGCATTAGGAAAAAGTAAAGCAGCTCGCTAATGTGAAGACCTCATTTAGAGGGCACGCTAGGTAAAATTAGGGCATAGCCTATTAGTGTAAAAATCTCTTTCTAGAGTGCATTAGGCAAAAATTAGGTTGAAAAAAGAAGAAGACAAAAAAAAAGGGGAAAGATGATAACTTGAAGGTTTATTACAAAATGGGGGCATCAAAAGCTAATAAAGGAATATCCTCTTTGATTCCTTACTACCATAAACCTTATAAGCTCCTTTAAACTTAAAATGTTCTTCACTTGTAATAAAATGTACACCTACCCTAAAAAAAAACTGAGACTGAGTCTTTTATCACCTTGTAAACATGCTTACTTCTAGCTTCAATCTAATAAATCAACATCTACCTATTACTCTTTAGAATTACCTAAGTAGCACCCTTATACTAGCAAAGCCAATAATCAATCTTAATTGCATAATACGTAACAAGTATACATGTATAAAATTCTAAACATGTAAATAGTTTCATTTTAAGAACAAGTATATCCTATAGCTTAGTGAGAACTAGCATCTCATAAATTCATGTATACTTTATTGCTAGCATGTGTTCTTTCTATTAATGCTTTTTCTAAAAGTGAGCATAGTAAGAAGTAGATAATAGCAAAGCATTACACATATGCATTACACAAATCCTTAAACTAAGAAACCATATTTATCAATGTAGGACAACTTTTCAAGTGTCAAATGCTTTTCCATCTGCCAAAAGCAAATGTTGATGCCCAGGCAAAAAAAACAATTGCACAAATCTCAAAATCTAGAATCCTGGAGGCAATTAGCAGACTCCAAAACATAGTAAAGTTATGCATTCATTATTTTGCCTCATACTAAGCTACCGATAATAAATCTCTCTTTTGCAAGATACAATGTATATACCACTTTTTTTGGAAATTACCAAATACCAAGCTTCCCTCATGATCTTGGGGGTAATCACAAGGATATGAAGAATAACAAAAAAATTATGGGCATTATGAGCATGTCAAAGAATAGTCTTACATATTAGTAAAAAACAACTACAATTGCAATACTAAGGGCAAAATATAAAACAACATAGGTATGCATTTATCATTTTGCCTCAGATAAAGCACTTACAATGAATCTTACTCTTATAGATTACATACATCAATGAGAGTCAATGTAAGGGGCAAGCTTACTAGCTATTTCCTATATAGTGCATTACCTCTCCCTTAATTTCCAAGCTTACTAGCTGTAATAGCTACTTTAATGCACTAGTAACAGCCTATATAGCATGGCCTTTAAATAACCCAAAGAGTTGCTTCAGATAATAACCTAGAGAGTGGCTTCGGACAGCAGCCTAGAAAGTGACTTTAGTCATTAAAGCTGACAAAATTCACACCTACCAAGTAGAGGGAGCTCTCAAATGAAGCTGATACGCATCACACCTACCAAGTAGAGGGAACTCTTTGTCTTGTAGAGGGTTATAACATAACTTACCAAATAGAGGAAGCTCTTGAATAAAACTAAAAAGCATCATACCTACTAAGCAGAGGGATCTTTTAGTCATAGAGAGGGTTAAAACTCAACCTACTAAGCAGAAGATGCTCTAAGATGAAGCTGACAAGCGTCAAACCTAACATGTAAAGGGAACTGTTAGTCTTGGATAGAGTCAAAACTCAACCTATTGAGTAGAGGGAGCTCTTAGGACATTTAACCAAATAATCCACTAAGCAGGGGTAACTCTCTAACTCACTGAGTAGGAGGAGCTCTCGAACCATTAAATAACAATGCATTGAGTAGAGGAGCTCTCAAACCCATCGAGTAAGAAGAGCTCTCTGAACTAACTTCAGGGTATAGTTATATATCTCTTCTATTCTCTTAAACTTTGATGTGCATGGTTCTCAAGACCTATCAAAATAGTGGCAACTGTAGACACATAAGTTTGGGATGATTCTTGGTTCATATGGTTTTAATGATAAAGTCCACAAGTGCTAGATGTTTCTTAAGATATATAAGAGTAGACGCATAAACCAAGCAAAGTACACTAAAGAAAGAACCTAGACAACTTTCAAAAAGGCCTAAGAAAGACACCCAGTAGACATTTTATGATGTTCACATGGACTATATTCACAAGGACAATAAGTTCATATGGACCTAATTGACACAAAGGCTATCTGCGTCCGTACAACTTACATTCCATGAGCACCAGATCTATGTGGACCTACCTATTAGTGCATGTAAACTGAAGTAATAAAGGTCTATGTCGATCTACACAAACTAAGTGTACCTTAGGACCACTGTCTAGATAACTAAAGTAATATCCTCTAAGGGGAACACAAACCCTATTTTTCAAGAGAGGTATAAAAGGCTCATTTAGAGAGAGAAGAAAAAATTTTTTTTTTAATTTTTTGAATATTTTTTGGAAAATGAAGAAAGAGAGACTTTTTAGCAACTTCTATCATCTTCTACCTCATCACACCAAAAAAAACCTAGAAAAACCCTAAACCTTTAAAGCCAAAGCTTGAAACCTTGAAAAAAGTCTCCTTTGTATGGTCTTGAAGTAGCCAAACCTCACACTCTTGAAAGAATCATCCATTTATGTTAAATACTTGAGGAAACTCATATAAGGGGCTCTTCTCTCTATCCTTCCTCTGTGTTTGTTTTTCCTAATTTTTAGTTCTTATTCCTTGTATTTTATTCTTTTTTCTTAAGTTTTATTTTTCCCACTTTTGAGGTCTAGGACCCTCAATGAAAATGGAGTGTTAAAAGACCTATTCTGATGGGTCCACTTTATTAAAGAGGAGAGGCCTTCATTATTTTCATTTTTAATAAAATTTTTCTACTACTTATCTGATGATAAATCTGTATGGATCTATTCCTATGATAATAGATTTTGAATAGACTATGGTCTTTAGAAGCACATATTTATTTGGTCCATATGGCCCTTTATAAAAAATGTTGTTTATGTTTTTCCATTTATTTTGCATTTCTTATGTTGGATTCAGGATCCTCTATGAAGAGGGGGGTATTGGGAGATCTATTTTAATGGGTCTAACCCCTTAGAGAGGTGAGATCAATTATATGTTCCTTATTATTTGTTTTTACCTATTAGTTTATTTATTTTCTTGATTTT
This sequence comes from Hura crepitans, assembly GCA_948208565.1. NCBI lineage: Eukaryota > Viridiplantae > Streptophyta > Magnoliopsida > Malpighiales > Euphorbiaceae > Hura > Hura crepitans. The sequence goes on along the minus strand of CANXYI011127462.1, from coordinate 8,305 downwards.
AATGGTTTCTATTTATTGCCATACATATATCTCTATTGTATATTTTGCTTTTATTATTTGTAAAATATATTTTAGTTGTTTCCTTTTAATCTTTCTAGGTATGCACATAAGGCTGCATGGATTTTCATATCAATGATGTTCATGTCCATATGGACTTGTTTTCATGCTTATAAAATTTTTTGGAGTCTATACGGACTTACTTTATTATAGCTTGCTATTTCCTTATTTTATTTGTGTGTAACCCTATAGAAGTGGCAAGTCTGTGCTTACTTAAGTCATGCATGCCCTTGTAGTCCATGCATAACAATCCTAGTTCTAATAGATTTATTTTCTTTTCATGCATTTTGTATTTGTTTTGGGTCTATAAATAATTATTTTTTTTACCTCTTTTTAGATCTTCTTTAGTAAGATTTTTGATTGAAATTATTTTAAATATTTCCATGTATAATTCCATACATGTTGTAATAGGTAGATTGAATTGATTTTGACTAGATTAAGTAATCAAAGTCGTAATAAAAATGTTTTTTATGAGATAAGGGCAGATTTTTGGGACCAAAGTCCCTAATTGCCCAAAGTCATTATAATTAGATAAAATGATCTTTTAAATAATAAATGTTTTAATTTCAATATGTCAAGGACCAAAGTCATCCTTCACAAATATTACAAAATGAGTCTAATCAAAGTTTTAAATACGAAGAGGGTTTTAATTATTAAAAGTGTTTTTAATAAAGTCATTTTAGTAACCAATGTTCCCCTTATCCAATAAAGTGATTTGTGACCAATGTCCTCAAATTAATAAATAGGCCCGATTTCATGTTTGTCTGATGTATATGATTTTATTTACTTTAATGCATGAAGTCTTTACCTATTTTAATTTTAAACTAATTGCTTTTTATGCACAAATGTGTTTCAATTTTTATAGCGATAAATGCATGCTTGAGGGGATTGATAAAAAATTGGAACCATCGAGATAAAAATCGATATTATGTAATCGACATAAATAGGAGGAATTCCTAAACACCAAAATCTCTTTATTTTATGTCCTGGATTAACCACTCGAGTGGTAATTCACACTCACTACTAGGTAATCCACGTCATGGAGGGACACTATTATGTGTCGAACACCTCTACCTACTCCTATAATTAACAAAAAGATTATAATGAATTGCCTTACATGTTAATTAATCATAGGAGATCATTAATTAATTATTTAAAGCAATAAAATAAAAGAAGACATTGCATTAAAACTAACCTTATGAATGAAGCTTGATGCAACAAGACAAAGGTTAGGTTTTAAAGAAAGAATTATGAGTTTAGTCAAGCTTTAGACTTATAGAATTACTTCACGATAATGTTTTCTTAAGTGAATTCTATTACTTGTATGCCTTAGAGCATATGTGTTATAGGGATATTTTATATATTTTAGACATTCATTTATAATATAAAAAGATATTCTTTATTCCATAGGTGCTCATGATAATTCATTTGCTTGATATATGTATATCTTAAACTTTTTAATAAAGTCCTTTGTATTATTTCATAATGCAAAGGAAATCATGAAGAGTTCATGATGTGAGGTTTTTATTGTGTGCAAATGCGAACTACCAAATTATCCCTAGTCATGGTATTAATAAGGTAGGACTTTATTAATACAAATGGACTAGCATATGTTTTACATTTTGATTAGGTCAACAATAGTTCTCACAAGTAATGAGCATGGTGATGCCTGGAGTTAATATATGGATGCTTGTTTGTGAAACAAGTACATTAAATACCCAATATGAGTTCTTCACATGGATACATAATCTATGTTTGTGAAAGAATCTCATTACATCAGTAGGTATACGTATCTTTTAATTTGAGATAACCAAGGTTATCTTAAGTATCATATGCTTTAACTCTGATGCTTTTACTTCATCATGATGTATACATATCTAAGAGGTCAGGTACAACTTGAGATACTTAAAGATGGTTGAGTGATTAATAAAGCATTTACCTACCCTGATTATAATAAGGAGTTTATCTCATAGTTATAATATATCTTCATTAAGGAAATCCTTAGACAATGTGAAAGGCAAGTGAGAATACGATTCATAGGGGCATTTTTGGAATAAAGATGTAAATATTAGAATTAACATATTTATAACTTAATTAGGCATACATAATTCAGCATTGAGTTGACAAAAGTTTAGGCTCAAACTTAAATGAGATAAAGTGTGGTGAAAAGAGTAATTGCATGGTAACTGCATATGGAATGGTTAGGTCAAATCACTTGACTTTTTGACACTTGCGTAGTCTTGATGTGTGGCTAGACACCTCTCAAGACTTTTAGATAAATGAATTATTAAATGGGAATTAATTATGGATTCAATGTGAATGAACCATAAAAGTCCTAGTTAGACTATAACTCTAATTCATTATGTACTACCAACGTACGTCAGAAACCCATAGAGTCACACACTAAAAGAAGAGAAAAAATTTAAAATGTTTAAATGGCTTAATGATATAAGATATCATTAAAAGATAAAAAGAGAAAGAAGAAACAATTATGCTTAAAGCCTAAATTGGGTATGTATGCATAGAAATTAGGTTTCTAAGGCTTAAACCTTAGAGCCCTAATTATGGGTGCTTACGGTGGTTAAATTTAAATGGAAAATTTTGAAGATAAAAGGATATTAATTAGACTATGAGCTAATCAAAATAAAGGCAAAGTCAAGCAACAAAATTTGGGCCGAAGATAAGCCAACTATGCAATATGCATAGCCTAATTAAGGGTTTATGCGTATGGTATACTACAGGCCTATTCATAGTCCTCTTTTTATGTGGGATATGTCAAATTTTTTAGTGTCAAAAATTTAACCTAAAAGGGCATATTCAAGTATAAAAAGGCTCATTTTGGTTAACAAAATAGAGAGCCACCACAAAAGCAATAGGTGCATAGACACCCATATTATAGTACACAAAAAATCCTTCTCTTCACTTCCTCCTATCAAATTCTTTATTAGCATCTAGGCATTTGTGTAGCCATCTCCACATTCTTCTTATATGGATACCTTATAGGTGTTCTTGGTGTGGATCATTGTGATTTGTGACAACCTTATGAGGTGAGAAAAATATAAGGAAATTGCAATCAATAGTTAATGGTAAAATTTTTATATTGCTTATTTTTGTTGTTTGTCCATTTAAAACCCCTTAAATCCCATATCAATTTTTTGTTTTCACAAAATTTAAAATTTTTACTATGTATGTCTCATAAAAACCAACAATGGTATTAGAGCTTGGTTCTTAAAAGATTTTAAATAGTTGAAAAATGCAATTATTGTTGAATCTACATAAAATTCAATTTTATGATTAACTAGTTCTGTAATGGTTCTTGATTTTTATTTTATTTTTCAAATCAATTTAATGTGATTAATAATTATTTTTCATGATTTAATAATAAAAAATATTGATCCATGATTTATTTAAATTGGTTATGAATGAGCAATAATCATCCTATGTATATAAGATGGTGTATATATATAGGAGAGGGTTCTTTGTTCTAGATTTTCTTGTTAAATGGTTTAATTAAAATTTTTTTTTGTGATTTAATTAGATTTATTATGAGTTAAAATGATGATTTTAATTCTAGTCATATGATGCATGAAAATTAAATAGAATAAATTGGTGAAATAGATAAAACATCAATTTTTTAGTGTGAAAATCAAAATAGGTGTAATTTTTGTGCCATTAGTTTCATTTGTTTTCTAATAATTCTAGAACTAATTTATAACAAAAGTGAGATATTTATAATGTCAGTTAAAAGTTTTTAAGCAGTAAAAATCATTTTCACATGAATTGGATTCATAAACTTACTTGATTGTTAAGATTGTCACAAATTTGAATTGCATAATGGTCATTTTCATCGATTGGATTTGCCAAGGGTGAACTGAATCAAGGGGAAAATTTAATTTGATAAAATTTATTATTATAAGTTCAAAAGGTTGTTGATTGCTATTGTAGTTTATCCAAAATCATTTGGGTCAATTTCGTAGTCCAAGTTGTAATCAATTTTATAGTTCATTTTGAATTCGATTCTTAGTGATCTACTATTTAAAGATTTTTAATTAAATTATAATTCAATTTGATTAGTTTTTTCATTTCTAGAAATATATGATAATTTTCATCTTAAATTTAATTAAATTAATTCAAAAGTTCATAATTTCAATTAAAATTTGAATAAGATGGTTTTTATCATATGATAACTGAATTTTGCATAAAATGAGATTCCTAGAGGGATTTAGACTTTAATCCTATTTAATTTGAAATTATAATTGGATTAGAAATTTAAAATAAGATGGGTATTAAGTTTTATTATCATCTAATAATGGATATATGTTATCTAATTAGATTAGGAAAAGAGGGACAAAGCAAAATGCATTTCTATTTTAATTTGTAATATTGATTCTAAATGATTTATTTTGGAATCCTAATTTGATTAGAACTCTTACAAATGAAGGCTTGCTACTCTAGGCTTACAAATATATCATAAGCTATGTGTGGACTTAGTCCTACAGTCATTACTTGATAGTTATGCATAATTTGTGCCTAACATTGAAATGAACAAGATCTAAACAATGATCTCTAAGCTACTAAACATGCTCAAGACTATTGATGATGCTAAGAAAAAGAATTTCAAAGTAGTGATGATTTTTTTATTCTTTCTTTTTCCAAGAGTAAAAAGGGGAAAAAGAAGAAAAAGAAAAATGATACAACCAAGGCCTAAGGTAGGGTGAAAAAAAAGAAAGGCAAATAGCCTACTGTTGCTGCCAAAGAGACTAGCCCTAAGTCGACTTGCTTAAAGTAGAATTGTAGGGCCTATATTGAGTCTCACAAGAAAAGGAAGCACAAAGATGCATTTACTTTAGATATTTATATTATCAAGATTAATAATGGTACTACTATTGCCAATTACACATTGGCATTAGATATTAATTGTGATTCCCATTTGGTTTATAATTTGCAAAGAATAATGATTAGTGGGTGGATAAACAAATGTAATATGTACCTACGTGTGGCAAATGGAGTAAGAGTTACTGCATTAGCTATAGAAACATATTACTTAGATTTGGCTATAGGATTAGTACTATAACTTAATAATGTTATTATGTTCCTTCTTTAAACTAGAATATTATTTCTTTAACTTGTCTTATTGAACAAGGTTTTTGATATTTCCATTAATAAAAGCAAAGGCTGCTTAGTTTTTAAGGATAATATTTTCCATTGTTTTACTTATATCCTTAATGGAATTTATATTCTTGATAGTTAAAAAGAGATCAATAACATAAATACTAAGTGACAAAAGATTGAGACTTAAAGTTAACTTTCTTACGACACTATCGACTTAGCCATATAAATGAGAAGTGCATGTCTAAGTTACACAAGTCGAGTGACTTAGGTTCATTTGATTATGAATCAATTAAAAAATGCAAATCTTGTATAATGGTAAGATGATAAAGACACCTTTTAGTGGAAAAGGTGAATGTGCTAGTGGCTTATTAGAGCTAAAACATTTATATGTATGTAGCCAAATTACTACATAGGTTATCTCTAATTCATTACCTTTATTTATGATTTTTCACAATATGGGCAAATGTACATGATAATGTAGAAATCTAAAGCCTTTGAAAAGCTCAAAGAATTAAGTAATAAAGTTGAGAAACAATTTTATAAAAGTATTAAAAGACTTCGATTAGATCGGGTGGAGAATATTTAGGTCAAGAATTCCAAAGCTATTTTAGAGATAATGGGGTAATATCTCAATAGACTCCTTTACATATACCATAATATAATGGTGTATCTAAAAGGAGAAATTGAACCTTATTAGAATGGTTCGATCCTAATTAAGCTTCACAACTCTACGTAAATTGTGTTTAGGTTATTTACTTGATACTGCTATTTATATTCTAAACATAGTTCTATCAAAGTTGTTTGATGTTACAAAAAATGAGATATGGTATAACAAGAAACCAATTCTTTCACACCTAAAAGTATGGGGTTGTCTTGCTTATATGAAAATAATTGTGTTAGATAAGTTTGATGCTAAATTTGACATTTGCTTATTTGTGGGATATCCAAGTGATTCTTTTGGATATTATTTTTACAGTACTTTGGAATAAAAGATGTTTGTTTCAAAGCTTGCTATCTTCCTATAGAAAGTGTTTCTCTTAATGGAAGGCAATGGGAGTAAAATTGAACTTGACAAAGTTTACAATCCATAATTAGAAGTGGATCAATTGTTACGCCCCTTATCATCCACTTGCAGATATTGTCTGCTTTGAGCCAATGCCCTTCACGGTTTTATTCTTAGACAAAGGGAAGGACTTCCTATATGGTCACCCATCTTAGTACTAGTCTGGTCCAAACACGTTTAACTTCAGAGTTCCAATGGAATCTGTACCACCCTTTTACCCAAAATGCTCCTACAAGGGCCTTTTATTATTTTCCCTCAATTCCAAAATAGGATAGGTTTCTTATCCACCTAAGCGTGGTCATCCCCACTTTAGGACACATCGTCCTTGCTATCATACTCATAATAGGAAGGGTCATGCACTGATTCCAACTATTACAACCCCTATCACCCTTTTGCAGATATTGTCTGCTTTGGGCCACTGCCCTTCACGATTTTGTTCTTGGGCAAAGGGAAGGACTTCCCAAGTGATCTCCCATCTTGGGCGGATAGGAAACCTATCCCATATCGGAATAGAGGGAAGATGGTAATATCCCTTGTAGACACATTTTATGTAAAGGGGTGGTTAGGATTCCATCGAAACTTTGAAGTTAAACATGTTTGGACTAGAGCAGTACCAGGATTGGTTACCACTTGGGAAGTTCTTCCCTTTACCCAAGAACAAAACCAAGAAGGGTAGTGGCCCACAGCAGATAATATCTGTAAATGGGTGACAACGGTCATGACAATTGGTATCAAAACATAACCCTCCCAAGTACGGGTATGATAGTGAGGATGCAGTGTCCTAAGGTGGGAGGACCATGCTTAGGTAGACAGGAAACCTATCCCATATCGAAATGGAGGCAAGATGGTAAAAGACCCTTGTAGATGCATTTTGGGTAAAGGGGTGGTTCGGATTCCATAAGAACTCTGAAGTTAAACCTGTTTGGACAAGAGTCATACTAAGATAGGTAACCACTTAGGAAGTCCTTCCCAATGCCCAAAAATAAAACCATGAAGGGCATTGGCCTATAGCGGAAAATATCTACAAACAGATGACAGGGGGCATGACATCAATAGATAGATCCTAAAACTATAACTCATAGTGATGAAGTAATAGAAAAACCTATTGCAACACAATTTTTTAGGTTTTCCACTAGAGTTTGTACTATTTTTAAAAGACATAGATTTATTATAGATATGAATAGTCATGTAACTATAGTAGAAGAAGATTAATCTACAAGCAATAAAGAGGTTCTAAAGAGCTCATAATTAGAATTATGGATAAAGGCTATGCAATACAAAATGGATTCCATATATAACAACAAAGTGTCATCTTTGGTTGATGCACTTGAAGGGATAAAACCCATTAGGTGGATCTTCAAGAAGAAAACTAACATGGAAGGTAACATAGTTATCTATAAAGTTTGGTTTATTCGATGCAAGGAATTGACTTTGATGAAACTTTTTCATTAGTAACCGTGTTTAAGTCCATTAGGATTTTACTTTCAATTACCCCTCATTAGAACTATAAGAAATGGCAAATGGATATGAAGACAACTTTCCTTAATAAAAATCTATCAAATGAGGTGCACATGACATAACTTATAGGGTTCACATCTATTAGTAATAGCATGGTATACAAGATTTAAAGATTTATCTACAGATTGAAGCAAGCATCAAAAGCTGGAATGTCTATTTCGATGAGACAATTAAAGAGTGTGATTTCTCAAAAAATTTGAATGAGCCTTGTGTTCATAAGAAGGTTAGTAGGAGAGCTAATTTTTTCCTAGTGCTATATGTTGTTGATATATTGCTCATGGGAAATGATGTCTTGACTCTTTAATTAGTTAAGATTTAGCTATCAAAGAAATTCTTCTTGAAAGACCATGGTTAAGCAACCTATATATTAGGGACAAGGATTTATAAATAATGATCTAAGAGGTTAATAGGTCCTTCACAATCTACATATATCGACAAAATGCTAAAGAGGTTTAGCATAGATCTCCATAAGAATGGATTTATTCCTATTATACATGGGAAAAATCTTTCTATATTTATGTGTCTTAAGAAACAAAAGAAGAGGAAATGTATGAG
>CANXYI011127412.1:0-13571 GCA_948208565.1 Hura crepitans | reverse complement strand
ATTATAAAAGACGACACCATGATTGGTTTATTACTAAAGTTTTTTTTTTAGCCTAGATTTATAATAAAATTTTCCCACCAACCAATCCATAGAAAAATCTTTTGTCAAAAAAAAATCACAAGAAAAATGAGAAAACTTTCGGGGTGCAAATACCTCTACTCCAAAGAAAATTACGCCACTAAATTTCTTTCAGATGACTTCTTTCTTCCTTTTACGTAATTATATTATATATAAAAGACAACATGATGGTTGGTTGGTTTGCACATATGGTGTTCATTTTTTTTCAAATATTTATGTTTTTATTTTTGTTTACCTAAGTACATAAATAAATTTATAAATCAATAGAAATACAAAACATTATGCATGCAAAATAGCTATTACTTTACATATACGCTAATTGACTTGCAATTAAATTGGTTTTGACAAAAAAAAAAAATCATAAATGAAGAAAGCATCTAATAAATGAAACTCCATATATACAAAGGAATTTAATCATCAATTTAGTTTACAAATTAATATAAAATGAAAAATAAATATGAATTTTAAGGTTATAAATCATTTATATTTAATGGGTACTTTTAAAAAAATAATTATAAGATATTATAAGTCAATGGTCAAGTTGAGACCGACAGAGAGCTTATGCCTACCAACCAAAGTTGCACATTTTCTTCGTTCATTCACAAAAAAAAAAAGAAAAGGGCAAACTTCCACTCACTTTCCATGCAACCTTCTCCTTTTGAAAACAGAGAATTCGACCATTTACATTGACGCCGCCCTTTCCCACTTACTCTTCAACTTTCACTATAAATACTCACTTCAATCTCTTCTTTTCCATCCCATTACTACCTCTAAATTCTTCCGTTAGTTTCCGCTTTTCTGTTCTTTTCATCTTCTTCATTTCTTTGTTCCAATGGCATCCAATACTGTTGCCTCTCCTCTCTTCAAAGACACTGAAATTAGCCACAAACTTTGCACTTCTACTCTTGTTTCACCCTGGAACAAGGCTGCAGAGTCTATGCAGAGTAGCCATTTCCATGAGGTTTGTGCTATGGTTTCGCAATTTTCCGATGCTGAAACTGTTGAAATCCAAGGGACTACTCTCACTGTTGCTCAGGTCACTGCCATTGCTCGCAGGAGCCAAGTGAGAGTTCATCTTGATGAAGCTGCTGCTCGTGATCGTGTTTCAAAGAGTGCTGATTGGGTTGCTTTCAACATTTCTCGTGGGACTGATACTTATGGGGTCACTACTGGTTTTGGTGCTACTTCTCATAGAAGAACTCATAAAACTTCTCATCTTCAGACTGAGCTTATTCGGTTCCTCAATGCTGGGGTGATCGGTAAAGAGAATCTTCCCACGAGTTACTCGAAAGCAGCTATGCTTGTTCGAACCAATACGCTTATGCAAGGCTATTCTGGTATTCGTTGGGAGATTCTTGAGTCCATTGCTAAGCTTATGAATCAAAATTTGATTCCTAAGTTGCCTTTAAGAGGGACAATTACAGCTTCTGGTGATCTTGTCCCATTGTCTTACATTGCTGGTTTGTTAACTGGCCGCCATAATTCCAAAGTCGAAACTCCTGAAGGAGAAGAGATTGGTGCTATTGAAGCACTAAAAAGAGCTGGAATTCGGGCGCCTTTCGAGCTCCAAGCAAAAGAAGGTTTAGCTCTTGTGAATGGAACAGCAGTTGGTTCAGCTGTAGCTGCAACTGTTTGTTTTGATGCCAATGTTCTAGCTCTACTTGCAGAAATCCTCTCTGCTTTGTTCTGTGAGGTTATGCACGGGAAGCCCGAATTCACAGATCCCCTTACTCATGAGCTTAAGCATCATCCTGGCCAGATTGAAGCTGCTGCTATAATGAAACACTTGTTAGATGGAAGTGATTACATGAAAGAAGCTAAAATTCGCCACGAAAAAGACCCTCTTACTAAGCCTAAGCAGGACAGATATGCAATTAGAACTTCTCCTCAATGGCTCGGTCCTCAGATTGAGGTCATCCGAGCAGCCACTCATTCAATTGAGAGGGAGATCAATTCTGTGAATGATAATCCACTCATTGATATTGCTCGAGACCTTGCTCTTCATGGAGGAAATTTCCAAGGCACACCTATTGGAGTATCCATGGACAATCTCAGGATTGCCATTGCTGCAATTGGGAAACTCATGTTTGCTCAGTTCTCTGAACTTGTTTGTGACTACTACAACAATGGTTTGCCTTCTAATTTGAGTGGAGGGCCAAATCCGAGCTTGGATTATGGACTGAAAGGCGCAGAAATAGCCATGGCTGCATACTGCTCAGAGCTTCAGTACTTAGCAAATCCAGTAACTACTCACGTTCAAAGTGCTGAACAACACAATCAAGATGTGAATTCCCTTGGTTTGATTTCGGCAAGAAAAAGCGCCGAAGCAATTGATATCCTGAAGCTAATGTCCGCGACATTCATGGTGGGACTTTGCCAAGCAATTGATCTGAGGCATTTGGAGGAGAACATGAAGGAAGTAGTGAAACAAGTAGTTCGTCAAGCAATAAGAAAGACCCTTTACACGGCTGAAGATGGATCATTACTGGAATCGAGATTCTGTGAAAAAGAACTCTTGCAGGTTATTGAACATCAGCCTGTTTTCTCCTATCTTGACGACCCAACAAATCCTTCTTACGCACTGCTGCCTAAACTGCAAGAAGTAGTCGTCCGAAAATCACTGAAAGATACAAAATCTGATGAAAATGGCTACACAATCTTTAAGCGGATACCGGTTTTCATGGAGGAGTTGAAGGGAAGACTAGGAGAAGAAGTTTCCAAAGCAAGAGAGAGATTTGATAATGGAGAATTTGGTATGGAGAACAGGGTCAAGAAATGCAGGAGTTATCCTATTTATGAGTTTGTGAGAAGTGAAGTGGGGACTGAGCTTCTTAGTGGAGCAAAGAAGGTAAGTCCTGGAGAGGACATAGAGAAAGTTCATGAAGCTATTAATGAAGGAAAACTGGGGGATGTTCTGATCAAGTGCTTGAAAGATTGGAAAGATATGTTTACTTTTTAATTTTATTTTTTTGGTAAATTATAGGAAATATCCAACCTTGTTCTATCAATCATATGAAATATGTATTCCTTGCACGGAATGGAAAAGTATTTTTTATTTTTATTTATGGAAAAAATATAACTGGGTTTTTTAATTAATATATTTTTAAAATAGTATATAAATTTTGTGTAAAAAAATTAGATAACCTTTTTTAATATATTCGATAAAAAAAATATTAAGCAATGAAAATAAAAGAATATCTCAAAATACTTTCATTTATTTTTGCTAATTGTGTTAAGAAAAAAAGGTTTAAACAATAGAAGTTCTGCATAAATATTGTCATTATTGAAGAAGAATATTTTAATAACATGTAATTGAAATTGAAAAAAAGCTGCAAAATGAAAGAAATATACAAAAGAAATTTTAACTAATCCTACCTTGCAAAAACCCAACACTTAATTCCTGTGGAATAAGTGTTTTTTTTTTTTTTTTTTTTAAAAGGCCAAGAATATGCCGAAAAATGTGTGAAATTAATATGCTGGAAAGAAATACAAAAATAACCAAATACATCCCAACAGAAAAAGAGAGCCCCAGTGTATTAGATTCTCCCAGGATAAAAAAACAAAATTAAAAAAATTGTTAAATTGATGAAAAAATCGAGTCCAAATCGATAAGTATGGTTAATTAATTTAATTAGATGCAGTTATATTTTTTATTTTTAGAAGTTATGATTAATGGATTTGAAAACGGTTTTATTATCTGGTTACCCATACATATAATTTTATAATTTTTTTCTTAAAGTTACTATATGAATCTTATGTATATATAGGTACAAATTCTTTTTTTTTTTTCAATTTTAACATCATGTTTATATTGTTACATATTATCTTGAAATATTTTTTATTGTCTAATAAAAACATTTTATTTCATAATCCTTTATCAATGTTGATTACCAAGAGATTCGTGAAATTTTTTTTATTGTATGAACAAGAATGATTTTTTTATTACGTGTATTTTGATTCATAACTTTTATTTTTATATTTAAAATGTGTATATTTATATTCGAATCTTAGATCGATGTGTATTTCTTGTCATGTTTTGAATAGTTTTATGTGATAATTTTTAACAATTAATCCATGACTAACGATAAACCGATTAAAATTAATAGTTAATCAATTAACAATCAACCGATTATTAATAGACTGATTACATTTTTTTTTTAAAATTTTAAAGAATCAATTATTATGGACTGAACTTGAAAAACCAACTATGAACTAATTAATGAATCCATATTCACCCTAATTCTCCCAAAAAGGCTCAATATCATTACTTGAATCTGTAAATTCAGAGTGCATTATAAATCTTTAATGACATTGTGCTCCACATATATTTATATTAGATGTCAACTTTCTCTGTAACAAGAAAGGCCCACTTTCACTGCATTATTTTCTGATAATATTAACACACACCACAAACTGCATGGAAAACAAAATTATATGTTACTTAGCAGATAGGAAATAAACAAAAAAAACGCACTGAATTTCTCTGAGGAATACAGATGACAGATACAGCAACTTATCAATTCAGTTTGACATGAAAAAAAAAAAAAAGAATGGCGGGCTGTATAGGAAGCAAATGCATTAAAAATCCTCGGTGATCATCTTTTATGATGCGCCTTCAATCAGCAACTCTTTTAGCTGACTTCTGTGGACAATCACGATGAGGTTTCCACCCTTTTCCAATCACAAAGTGCAGAAATTCCTTTCAAGCATGATCTATAAGTTGATTGAGAATTCTACATTTGATTCTTTATGTGGATTGAATACATTCTTCATGGGATTCTGTACATGCACATTGAATGCAGCCTATTTTATTTTCCCCTACGAGATGCGACGCTCCATAATGTATCGCCACGCTGAGCTTTCGTTGCCAGAGATGCAGCAGGTTTACTAGAAATGGCTTTGGACTTCACGAAGGGATTCTTATTGGCCTTCCCCATTCCATTAGCTAGCAACCAGCGAGAACCAGATTGTTGCTGAGCCGTGGTACCCCATGTCTTCTTCTTGCCGGGCTCGGTCTTGAGACCAGCAACTTGGACTTCAGTGATGCAAAACTGGGGAATTCCTTGCTCTTCAGATGCCTTTTCCTCAATTTTCTCCTTCTTCACCTTCTCATTCACCACTGTCTCGGATTCGTCATCGTCTGCATTGTCATTTCTCAACTCTGAAACCTTACAATATATTTTTGGCTTCGGCGGGACAAAGACTCTCTCTACTTGAATGAGAGCAAGCATTGGTGTCCCCACTGGCTCATAATTTCTTAGAGGATCACGAAGTTGCACCATCAATGCAACAGTAAAGTTATTCCCTAGTAGGCCACACTTTCTACCACGCCTCCTCTCTCCTTTTGACCCCCCACGAATCGTGTCCAAGGAGCTAGCATGATGGGCCGCAAGTATCTTAGACGTCTGCTCACTAATTTGATCTTCATCACCTATGTCACCAGAATCTAGCCTCATCCATTCATCAAGAGTCAGCGATAGACCCATTAATCCCTCCATATTATCACCATTATCCTTTATGTCCAACAATTGCAGACCAGCGGCTCCCTCTAGACCAAGGAACCCACTGACATTTGCTGCCTTTCCCTGGAACGCTGAAATTTCCCCAAGAGCCTGTGCATTGATACTTGCGGATGCATGCTCATCTGACATGCCCGATTGTACTCTCAATCCCTCAATTGAAAGTGCTTCAATCTTATCCATAGCCAAAGGGGCAAGATCCTCTAAAGATACATATTCTGACCCAATCTCATTCCTATCTGTGTTTGGCTTTAAGTTATTAGAGCTAAAAGCAGAGTACTTATCCTTCACATTCTGTTTCCCATCGAAATCAGCTTGCCCAATGCCCAATTCATGCTGCAAATATCCTTGGCTGCACAACAAAGGAAAAGTCATACATATTTTACTAAAGGAGTTTAACATAAAGAATTATTACCAACTTGTGATTTCAGAAAGCAGATAGAAGTTTAGACAAACCTCTCAGGTCCCTCTAGAGAAGCAGCTTCATCCCATGCTATTTGTTGCATCGTTTTTCCAGTGATATCTTCTAAAGGCATTAGCTTATTTGCCTGCATAGAAAGCTTCTCAATCCCAATCGAAGCCAACTGCTCCAGTATATCTGCTATGCCCGAGCCCATTTCTGCAGGTACCACCACGGGATTAGAAACTTGCATGATCAAGTTTCCACCAGCTTTTGCACTTCTGAAAATTGAAGGATTCATAGATCGCAAGAATCCACCATTCTTTGTCTGCAAAAATGGACCTAATCCTTCTCCAAGAGGAGGCAATTCAGGTGGCTCTTCAGGAGGCAAATCAATTGGACTCCCAAACCCACCAGATTGCTGGGGTGGAGAAAACTGAAAAGCCTTATCATTGAGGCCCCATTCACGCATCAATGCTTCTGTCTCCAAGTCCTCCAACATTTTTGCCCTTGCCTTGCTACTTTCTGCCTGTGTGCCCATCAGATACTCCTCCTCAACAGCTTTAATAACCGATGACAGGTCAAAGTCCTCAGACAAGTTTCCCCCCTCAGATGCAATTGGTGTGTTTTGATCGCATTCTATTTGGTCCTCACTGGCAATATCAAAATCAAACAAAGAGTAACCACCAGCAAGGGCATCCTTCTCAAACTGTCTTAGTAAGCGCTCCCTTGGGGACTCAGGTTCACTCTCTGAACCCAGGCCATGTGGACTGTGCTCAATCCCCAGCATGTCCAGAAATTCATCTGCAACAGACTCAGTAATGTCATCCAAGCTTAATGGAGTCTCATTCTGATTTGCTTCACAATCAGTCTCAATTTCCATGTCATTTTCATCTGCCGGAGAACTGAGTGCTTGAGTTTCCAAATTTTTTGCATTAATTAATGCATCTTCTAATGCTTTCATCACACACTCTTTTGAGCATAACTTATCCTCCTCAAAATTGGAATCTTGCACCACATGATCATCTTCATAACTACCATTTCCAAAATTAAGAGGATGAAGCTCAGGATCCTCTTTGGAACCTTTCTGGACACCACAATCCTCCTCAAAGTTGGAAACCTGCACCACAAGGTTGTCTTCATGACTACCATTTCCAACATCGTGGAGATCAGCACCCTCTTCAGAACCTATCTGAACACTGTCAACAATATTATCTTCGACCAAAGAAATATCAACAGCCTCTACAGCAACTTCTACTGGTTTTTCCTGTTCCTTTTGTAATGATGGCAACCTCTGTTCAATTGTAGAAAACTCACTATCTTCACACTCATTTACAACATTTTTGTCGCAGGATTTAGGCAAAGAGCTCAAATCTGATTTAGAGTTATCAAGGCATTCAGATGGTTCAACGAACATGCCAAGTTCAGGCTTATAATCAAATAAAGGATCATTTAGAACTTGCAGAGCAAGTTCTGATCTTGATGTTGGCAACACTTCATCAAGATCTTTTACAACTCCCACAGATTGGAATGTGGCATGATTTTGCTTATCCAAGGCACCAGGAAGACTTTCAGTACGACGAATTGTACTTGTCCCATCAACAATACCAAGTTTATGAACTGGTTTAGCTGGTCTTGCATTATTCTTCTTCACATTGACCACTTCTGAAACATTCTGGTTATTTCCAAGTGGCACGGGACTCTCTTCAACCACTGTATACCCAAAACTAACATTCAACATAGCACCCTTTGCCTCCCCTGACAACTTGAAACTTGTAGTCCACTTTCCCGAGCTCTTCTCTTCCTCCAGTTCCTCTAATGTGAGAGGAAGCAACCTTGTGAGGTCAACCCTATGCTTCCCCAAATCAAGCTCCCGATAACCAATTGCAGATGCAAAAAGCAAGAAATGTTTTGCCTCATACTTAGCTGAGTGGTGAGGTCCACTCCTACTCCCGTAGACCATGCATGTATGCGTCAACTTCTCCTCAAACTCCACGATACCTTCAGAAACCTTGACAGGACTGGTAACCAGCTCCCCATCCCGCCTCTTCCAGTGCACGCAAACACTAACATCTTCAAAGCTTGAGGGAAGTCCTTCGATGGAATGGACAACGAGAGAGAAACAACAGTTGAATTTACGGTTCTTAACATTTGAAAAGGCTTTCAGTGGCTTCCAATTCCAAATAGATTTCTTGTCCTTGTTTGATGAATCTTCACTACCGTATTTTAACTTGGGTTTAGAATCAACCAATTGGGATTTCCCTGGTGGTTTTGACCGATTACCAGGGGCAGAGATTGAGGTCCTTGATGGGTTTTTGTCCACATATAGAGCTTTACTAATTGTTTCTATCTCTCTTAACAACTTCACATTACCCGAATCCTCTCCAATCTTTTTCCTAACTTTGGACATCGTCACCTTTCATACACTCAAAACTAAAACAACAAAAGGAAAAGAAAAAAAAAAAGAAGAAAGAATCAATCAAATCATATTGGGCATGAAAAACCAACAACCATTTTAAACGTCAAATTCAAGATTCACATGATTATCCAAATATCGAGCATTTCTCCAAGCAATTCTCCAGATATCATAATTCAAAATACCCAGAAGGAAATTAAAATTAAACCAAAACCAAGAAGAAAAATGCAAACAAAAACAAACTGGATAATTGAATTCAGCAAAATAAAGCTAAAAGGAGCTTACCCGCAATCAAAAACTCTTTTCAAAGCTAACCCTAAATTATTTCATCAAAGACACCTTCACCGAATCTTAAATTCCGATTTTCAAGTCAAACGAACGACAAAATAAAGCGGGATGATGAGTATGTAATCTTCGAGGCAGCGCTTACGGTATTTGGACAGCGCTCTGTCTCTCTCTCTAGTATTCTCTTCTGCTCTCTCTCTCTCTCTCTCAGAGAAATGCCGCTGCCTCTTGTCAGCCAAATTTCAAAGTTTCAAACCAACTACATCACATTACAAAGTATTTCTCAATTGTGGGCTTGTCTTTTTTATATTCTTCTTTTTTTCCCCAATACTTTTTCATAATTTGTTTTCTGCCCATAATATTCTCGATGATTAAATAAATATCAGTATATTTTTTTTTTCAAAAAGCTGTCATTGGATGGATCATCGGAGCTTATCTCGGGCTGCATTTTCCTATTAGTATTACTTTTATTTTTTTTTCCTTACTATGTCTGAATCCTTATTAATCCAATTATACAGAAATTATTACTAAAAAAAATTATTTTTTATAAAAAATAAAAAATTAAGTTGATCGGGCAAATTATCAGATATAAAAAATCGATTTAATCTACTTTAAGTTTTTAAATGAATCTGACCTAAAGAAATCAAACTTTAATTGAGTATTTTTTTTATCAATAATTGAGTAATTTGAATATATCTCAGCATTTTAATTTTTTTTTTAAATTGAATTACTTTGCAATTTGCGTATAATTTATATGCCCGAATAAATTGATGGTATAATTATACTTAGATTCAAGGCTTAGTTTCAAAGCAGTTGCGTAAAATTTTTGGATAATTAGTAAAAAAAAATTATCTATTTTATAAATTTATATTTAACATTTTATGAATTATTTATTTGAAAATGCATATATTTAAAGTGTAACTTATTATCATTAATACTTGGTTAGCTCAAATGAATGATTTGATACTTATTTTCTATAAATAAAATTTTGAGTTTGAATTTTATTAATAAAAAAATCAATACTGAAAGAGTTTTTATTCTCATAATAGACCGACTTAGTTCAAATCGAATTTCAATTTTTTTTTTAAAAAAAAGAGTGAAGCTTGTTATAATGTGTGTATTCAATTTTTTTTTTCTTGTTGGAGTTTAACTAAAAAATGAAGCTGAATCCCATGCTTTAATGAAAATTAAAAGTTGATAATAAATTTATAAATTTTGGAATATCATGCATTATTTTTTTAAGTAAATATAGGATGAGCCTTTTTTCCTATAATTATCTTTAAAATTTTTGTATATATAAGTCATGGATTGGCTCAATTTTGCAGTAAAATTAATTTTAATATATTATGAAATATTGAATTTAACTTTTTATTTTTTTTATAAAAAAAGTTCTGGCCAATTAAACTTTTATTTTCGAAGTTTTGGAATATAATGATTTGAAATGTCTAAATTGAAAATAAGCTTTAAAAATTTATTCAATTTTTTTTTTAACCAAAAGTTCCGAAATTATTTTCCAAAATGAGATTAAATAAAAAAGAATGTGGCAATAAAATAATTATAGGAAAAAAGTTCGTCTGAACATAATTAATAGAAAATAATGTACGTTTTCGTTTTGATTGGCCTCAGGAGCGTCGCGGGGGAGTTAAGAAGCCTTAGCTGTCCCACTTGCCTCTGCTCGGGGAATACTTTGCTTGCATGCAATACATATGTTTTTCTTTTTTGTTTTTTCAATTCCAAATTCATTTATTTCAATAATTTAAATCTGTATTAAATAAATTTATAAAAATATTATCTTTTAAATTTTAAAAGTAATTTATTTTAAAATTTTAATTGAAGAAAAAAAAATTATACTATTTTAATTATTTTTACCTTATTTATTTTTTAGCATATGTCTAAATTGAAATTCATGAATTTACCAAAATTATAATATAATAACTTTAAACACGAATTCAAATTAATGCGATAATATTTTAATGTTATTCAAATTATTGAATTCTTAGCAATACGAGTTCATAAATTTTTAATTACATATACAATCGTTAATTTTTATTTTGTCTTTTGAAAAATTGCCACACAAAATATATAAAATCATAATTAGTTTATCAATCTTTCAATAATTATAAATGATCCCATGGTTTTGGATTTTTTTTTTTCGTTCATTCAAGTGTTAGTATCATTTCATAATACTAAATTCATCAACAATTTTAAATGATCAATTTTAATATTTAATAATCCCATTTTCTTCTAATTTTTTTAAAAAATTATATAGAAAAATTCATTTAACCCTTAAAAAAAATTATTATGCAACTTGCCCTCACTTCAGAAAAAATTCTTGAACTCCTCGATGATTCTTTTAGACTTTTCATTTTAAATTTATCTATGCTCTTTTTTAACATTTATCTATTTTCAATTAAATTTAATTTTGATATCATAAAATATTAAACGAAATCCTTGAATTTAAAAAAGTGCAAATTAGTCAAATATTAATAAATTTTTATAAAATTAATATTTTTCAATTATTAAAAAAATAATTTAATATAATATGGCCCACATAGAAAAATTCAAAATTAAGGCGCCAACCTGTTTTTCTTAGGTGTGAGTGAAAAATTGAAAAATGAGGCACTCCTCTTTTTGTCTTAGGTTCTTAGATTCTTCCCTTTTCTCTTTGTTTTATTATAATGAATGCATCACAACTATATGATTAAAAAAAAAAAATTTTGAGATGAAAACTAAAGAGTTGTTAAATTGATTTGAGTTTTATAACTTTTTTTTTTCTTAATAAGAGTCTTATAACTCTCTATTAACATTATTCTTTTTGGGTTTACTTCTGTTGTAATCATTTAATTTCAAGTTAATCTTAATTTATTGAAATTATATTTATGAAATACAACTCTATATTAAAGTATTACATTAAAAATAACTTTTAATTTAAGAAAAATGTGAAAATAAAGCTGAGTTGAAGGCTTTTTTATTATATTTCAAAAGATGTGGAAATAACATATATATGAAAGCTTCGAAGGAAGATAACTAATTTAAATAAAAATTAGGATAAATTACATATTTGAGTTTGAATTATTACTTATATTTCATTGTGATTTTTATTATCTGAAACGTTACAAATTGATATTTATAATTTTAGAACAATTACAAATCTAATTATTCGTTAATTTTTCAGCCCCGCAATCGTTGTCTTGGCTAGCATGTATACATATACATATATTTTATTTTATCTATTTTTTACATGACAAATATTTATAAATTTAAAATTAATCGCACTTATTTTAGTTCAATTAAATATTTCTATGCAAATAATAAATAAAATGAAAAATAAGATAATAAAAAGAAATTATTATTTACATGAAAAATTATAATTTACATATTTTATATTTTTATTTTTTGGTAGAAATATCGCAAATTTATTTGTTTTGAGAAGTAAGATATTAATTTTGATGGTTTCACCTAAAGTTCTAGGAACATAACCAAAACACTAAAAATAAAGTAGAATGCCCCTCCCCTACACTAAGATTTGCAATAGTGGAGAGTATAATCGATCCCACAAAGAATGGATGAAAATTAGTTTTTTGGTAACATGATAGAAATAAATAAAAATGGGGCGTTTTGAAAATATGAAAACTAAAATAAAATGAAATGAAAGCAATTATAAATTTTATGAAGAAAAAAAATCAATAGCAAACATTCTCAGTGAAAAGCTTACTCTCTATTTTTGTTTTTTACTTGATTATTGATTCATAGATAAATCTTAACTATTTTGTCAGTAAATCAGTTCTAATTGTTAAAAGACGCTTTTTACAATCAATTCTTTCTTAATTATAAACTAGCCAAGAGATGTTCTATGATTAGCCCTAGTTATCAAACAACCATAGAAGAAGTTTTTAGAATTTAATTCGACATTTGCATTAAGAAATAAAAGGACATAATTCTAACCAATAAACACGAGACACTTGAATCATTTAAACTATATTATTTTCTTTCTTAAGATCAATTGAACACGTGTTAGGTATGCAACTATCTTAATTTACCATTAATTTGCAAATTAAAGAGATAATTGCAAAATTAATTTGTATGGCAATCTATAATTCCTATATTTGTACAATGGCGCCAAATTGCAACAATTAGAAGAAATATAATGATATTAAATTACAAGAACAAAATAAATATTGAAAATGGTAAAAAAACAACAAAACCACTTAGATCTCACTAGTAAACAAACTAAAATGTTAACTAGATTTCAAATGAGATAAATAAATTAAGCCAAGCATTTTTATTAAAATACAGAAAAGAAAAAAAGAACAATAGTGACTTCTCTGTCTTTTTAAACAAAACATTTTTCAGCCCTTATAAAAGGATTGAATCTTAGCCCTTCACAACAAGCTAAAAAAGAAAGAAAGAAAATAATTAAAGATAATTACAACCTTCATCTTCTGCTAAAAATCTTAACTCTCTAACTAATAAATCACTAAATCGGCCCCCCAAAACATAGGAATCAATTCCAACATTTTTTATCTGAATCCAAAATTTTAAACATACTTTGACATTGCTTGTAGCTTTAGTTATTCCCATATCTTACTAGATAATCATCTCTGACAATGCTCGCAGCTCAAGTTGTGCCCATGTTATTAGATTATCAAAAAAATCAAGAAATAGCAGATAAGTTCCCAAAAATTCTTCCATATTCACTGATAATCTGTCAAGAGTTAAAATTATACACAGATGAGCTATTTTCAATAAAATTTCCTCAAAATAAGGTTAATATAGAACATGAAAATATGTAACCTAACAATTGTCCTACACTTAGATTAGGTTTGTTCTCAAAATGTCATTCTCAACAGTCCTCTTTTCCAAAAATACACAT
>CANXYI011127408.1:0-12838 GCA_948208565.1 Hura crepitans | reverse complement strand
GAAATGTGTGTGTAATGGTGTATGGCATGTGTGATCATGTGCTTGATACATTATGTGTGAAAATGGTGTGCAAATGAAGTGTAGAAATTACAAGTAAAATGGAATAAAAATGGTACTTTATATGGCATGAAATTGTAACCTTTTTGAATAGAAATATATGACTAGAAGTATAGTGTGATAATGTACCCTACATTAGGGTTTTGGTATAAGTATAATGGCATGAATAAATGATGAAAATGACAGTTGAATAGCACAATTGATGAAAGGCATAAAATACAAAAGTGACTAAATGAATAGTGTTAGTTGCGTAAACTGACCAAATGAATAGTAACTTTGCGATTGTAGGCAAAGTTATGGTGACTTGTGTGATTTTTGTCATAAAATGTAAGTTAGTGGTAAAATTATATTTGGCAATGTAAAATATTAAGATTTATGGTCTAAATTAATAAACAACCCATTAGTTAGACACCCACTAGATAGGTTGACCGATCAACTAGAGAGTAGCAGTTGCTAGGCAGTTGGTCCTTCTAAGGCCTAATGCTATGTGTTGTATGTGTCAGGTGTAACAGCCAAGGTTCTGACTTAAACCCTGCACTATTGGGTATTGGAAGGTCCACTTGGGCTAGTCCCTACTACTCGTGTGTCTATTTGTGAGTATTGGGAGGTCCCACGGGGCTGATCCATATTATACACCCTTAGTGATGTTGATGTGATTTGTAGATATTGGGAGTGGTTTATGGAAGGGTCCCTGCTATTGGGCGAGGTAGGTGTAGCTATCTAGGTCATAAAAGTGGGCCACTGCATAGGATAGTCCCACTATTCAGTGTCTTAAAGAGTTTTCTATCTATCATGGGCCTTTAATAATAATAACGCTACCTGATAAGCTATTTAAATAACAGAACTTAAACATGCACTAGATCTAGAAGAGTTAGGATGAACACAGATGTACACTGAACATTGCATGTTGCTTGCATACATGCTTGGACATAATATGTTTGATTTATTCCACCACTGAGTTTCATACTTAGCATGTCAGTGTTCTAATGCACAGGCTGTAAACGGAGTGATGGTTAGCACTAGACATCACTAGTGTGGCTGCCGTAGAGTCTTTTAGTACTTTTTGTCTTTCTTTTTGAGTTCTATACAGATACACTCATGTATATAGATATTATGGGTTATGGGATGCCTGATAACTAAAATTGATGTACATATATAGTTTTTTATGGTAATGAATATCTGTTTATGCATAATTGTGTGCTGATGGGTCTATGACCCTGTGATTTGTGAAATTGGTATATTATTTTACTATGATGGTGTTCTGAAGGACCAAAGGGTCCAGAAGGGGGATAAGATTGAGGAAATGAGATTAGAAGTGTTTTTCTTTATAGGTTTATTTGGGGTTAGCTACCCAATTTTCTATAATTGTTTGATAGGATCAAATTAGGTTTTAATAGACTAAGATAAGTAGTAATAAGGGGATAATTAATTAGAAATGGATAAGGGCATGTTTGGTCACAGTTGGTCAAACTTGGGTAGAAGTTAAACAAAGGGCCCCTAGGGAAATCCAAGGATGGGTAACCTTAGCAGGAAAAGTGGCACACCTTGCCTATTTCAAGTAGAAATGGGTAGGGGGTGTTACAACTAATCTAAATACTTTATAATACTCAAACATAATGAAAATAATCCAAGTTCATGTCTAAAAACATACACTATATATGATGACAACCATATTATACACATAAGGCAAACATGCATTCAAAACCTTCAACTTGTCAATTTAATCCCATTTGGATACTTATAACCAATGTATTATGGGATCAAGTGTGCAGTAGACTATATTTGGACCTTTTGACAGCTATACTAGCATAAAATTATGCAGTGGGCCCTATGGGACCTTTCAATGGTTGCACTCGCATAGATTTAAAGACCTTAATATAAATTTGTGAGTAAAACTAAAAAGTGAACCCTTAGATCATCTAGGTATGTAAGTGCCTTAGTAGCTGCTATATCCCCTAGTTGACCAGTCAACCTATCAATTTTTAGACTATTGCATCTCATGGGCTTAAACTAATATGTTTTAGTTTTGCCCCATTAAATAAGCTTAAATAACTTTTAATTTAATTATTTTAGCCATTGAATGACTAGAACTACTTAATTTCATTAAAAACATCATTTTAATGATCATACTCATTTCAACATTCATTTATGCCATATATGTGTTAGATGCACTGCCAAACACCATTTCCATCTCATTTATGGATTTTCAAAATTTATTATTCATGCATAAATTCATTTGAGGTCATATATTCATTCAAGACACTTTATGCCTCAATGCTTACCAATTATCTATAATATAGCATAATTAGTATTAAAATGCACATTTAACTCATCTTGGGTTTAAGATATATTTTAAACCTAAACTTCATTCTTGTATAATACTATTCTTGTTCATGATCAATAATAATAAAGAAAACATATATGTACAACCTTTTCCACATACCATGAATTCTTGTGCACATACATTCCCAAAATGCCATTCAACAACCATACTAATTAGGCATACTTCATATTTACCAATTCACATACTATATAACCAAAATCATGGCTCATACATACATATAAATATTGCTCATATTATAAAAATTTCAAGCATCATGAATATTTAGGCCATTTGGCCAAACATTACCATTCACACATAAAATATGTCAAATATGTTTACTCATTTCTAGTTTATGCTTAGATAGGCTCACTTACTACAGTAAGCCATTTAACCCAATTTACTCCATATTAGGCATAATATGGGACATTATGGTCATTTGGCTAATTTACTTGAACCCAACCAATTCTCAACATTCTAAATATATTGACATAAATAACATAAGGCATATAACTCATAAAATGAATCACATTCTTAGCATTAGGCAATTATGAGCATTTATTACATAATAGGCATTTTATGAAATTTGATAATTAATAAATGAAAATGCACATTCTATTTCAATTACACATATCGAGGTGGTTGAGAAGGAACCCTGAGGCCTATCTACACCTTCAGTTTGTCCTTATCTTATTTTTGTCCAGAAACCCCTAACATAACTTGAATTTTTTTTTGAAAATCCATAATAAAACAATTAGTGCACTAAAAATAAATCTAAAATAATAAAACCTCTTTTGGGCACCCTTAGAACCTAGGAAAAATAACCAAAGTTAGAAAATCTTATTCGAACCAATGTGGGTTACAATTTATGAGATCAAAAAATTAAGAATTTCAGGTGATTTCCTTTAAAGATTCCACTTCCTAGTAGTGTTTAATGGTGTGGAAGCACTATGAACATGATTGAGTGGACAATATGGAGCTTTAATGGAGGAGGAGAAGAAAAAATGGTGATGGATGAAGAAGAAAAGCCATTGACTTTTCTAGTTGGTGAGAGGCAGATGGTGATGAAGAAATATTGACTTTCTCTTTAAAATTTGACTATTTATACTTCACATAAATTAATTATTTTTAATTCCTTTTTGTCTCCTTTTTTTAACATTTTTGCTTCACTTTCCATACATAAATAATTGCAATTTTTTATTCAATAAATTCACTTTTATTATGCCCCACATTTCTCTAAAAATTAGAGCTCACAAAATGAAGAAAATTAATTAAATAGGCTACTTTTTATGTTACCCAATTTTAGAAAAATAACTTCCCTATATCTAAAAATTCTAATTTCAGTGATATTAGACTCATTATAATTTTTTAATATCAAGTCATATAAGTTTCAGAATTTTCTAAGCAACTTTAAAAATAATTTACGGTTCAGCCTTGCTTGGTAACTATTCCTAGGACACTACTGTAAAACTTTATTAGTTTTTTTAGCTACTCAAACAACTTCTAATTGCTCTTAAAACTTTGGCCAAAATTATTTTATGATCAATATTTTCATCTTACGGCTTTAGTGCATCTTGAGTCTTGAGAATACAATTCATCTTAGGAAAGTAATATTCATAATTGTTGGGATTTTCGAGGCATTACATTTCTTTCCTCTTAAATAAATGTCATCATTGACATTAAAGTATTACTTGGTTCAAACTATAGGTATTGTTCTTTCATTTGAGCTTCAGTCTCCCAGGTAGCTTCTTCTATCCTATGATGTTTCCAATAAACCTTCACCAAAGGTATGGTTTTATTCCTAAGTTCCTTCATTGCTCTATCTATAATCCTCACTGGTTCTTCTTCATAGGATAAGTCAGGATTAACCTCGATCTCTTCCATTGTTATCACATGCATAGGACCTAATCTATATCTTCTAAGAATTGAAAAGTGAAAGACATCATCGATCTATTATCAGTCGAAAGGCAAAGCTAGTTTGTAGGCTACTAGTCCCACACATTCTATGACCTCGTATGGGCCAATAAACCTAGGACTTGACCTCTCTTTCTTCCCAAATTGTAAAACCTTCTTCCATGGAAAAAAACTTGAGAAAAACCTTGTCTCCCACTTCATATTCCACTTTTTCCCTCTTTAAATCTGCATATGACTTCTATTTGTTAGAAGCTACCTTAAACCTCTTTCTGATGATCTTCACCCTTTCCTCTGTATCTTATATGAAGTCTAGCACCATGAGCTAAATTTTACTGAGCTTATTCCAACACAAAAGGTGTTCAACACTTTCTATCGTATAATGCCTCATAAGGAGCCATGCCCAGACTCACTTAATGATTGTTATTATAGACTAATTCAGCTAAGGATAAATATCGATCCTAGCTTTCCTTGAACTCTAATGCACAACCCCTCAACATATCCTCGATAATTTGAATGACCCTCTCAGATTATCTATTTGTCTATGGATGGAATGCTATATTAAAGCTTAATTGAGTACCTAAGTTATTATGAAGTTTCTTCTAAAACCTCGATGTTAACCTTGGATCCCAATCTGATATTGTAAGAAATGGCACTCTATACAATCTAATTATCTCATCCACATAAAGTTTTGTTAGCTTCTCCAAAGAGTAATCCATTCTCACTGGTACAAAATGAGTAGTCTTAATTAAATGATCCATAAATACCTAAATTGAATCACATCTACTTCTTGCCATAGGTGACCTAACCATGAAATCCATCATGATTCTATCCAATTTCCATTTTGCTATTTCTATGGGATAAAGCAACCCAAAAAAACCTGATACTCTGCCTTTACTTGCTAACAAGTAAGGCACTTAGTCACATATTCTAACACATCACTCTTCATGCTTAGCCACC
This sequence comes from Hura crepitans, assembly GCA_948208565.1. NCBI lineage: Eukaryota > Viridiplantae > Streptophyta > Magnoliopsida > Malpighiales > Euphorbiaceae > Hura > Hura crepitans. Next base: position 7,590 of record CANXYI011127408.1, on the reverse strand, counting down.
AATAAAAAAGCTTCAAATCCTTATACATTTTAGTGCTACCAGGATGTATCACATAAAGAGCATTATGAGCTTCTTGCAAAATCTACTTCTTCAACTCTTTCACATCTGGCACACAAATCTTGTCATGATAGTGTAAATAACCATCTCCCTTAATCTCATATTATATCAACTTCCCCTCTTAGATAGCACTTATAACACTCATCAATCTATGGTTATCTCTTTGATTGTCCTTCACTTGCTGTAATAGGCTAGGCTTGACTTGTATCTTAGCTAACAAGGCACTATCACCTACGAGCTACAATCTAACATTCATAGCTCTCATGGATGGTATGAATTTCATACTAAGTTTATCTACCATTAGATTAGCTTTTCTGAGATGAGAATCAATTAAGTAGTCATAATCCTTGATTAACTTTATCTACCACCTCTGTCTTAAGTTCAACTCCTTCTATGTAGGAAGGTACTTAAGACTCTTAATATCTATATGGATATAACACTTCACCCAATATAGATAATGTCTCTAGATTTTTAGAGCAAACACAATAGCTATAAGCTCTATATCATGAGTAGGGTGATTCTTCTCATGTGGCTTTAATTTCCTTGAATCTTAGGTAACAATATTATCATCTTGCATTAGAACACACCCTAACCTATTATGTGATGTATTGCTAAATACAATGAAGTCTTTCCCTAAAATTAGTTGTATAAGAATTAGAGCCTTTGCTAACATAGCCTTAAGCATATTAAAACTTTCTTAACACTTGTCTTCCTAAACAAATTAGACATCCTTTAACAATAACCATGTCATAGAGGCTACTATCAATGAAAACCCCTTGACAAGTCATTTATAATAGTCTACTAACCTTAAAAAACTCCTAATCTTAGTGGTGTTGATAGGCATCTTCCACTTTATTACTACTTCAATCTTGTAGGGATTAACTTGAATACAATCAACTGATGCTATGTGTCTTAAGAAAGATATTGCACTCAACCAAAACTCACATTTACTGAGCTTGGCATAAAGTTTTTCTTCTCTCAGAATCTAAAGAATTGTTCTCAAATATTATTTATGCTATTCCTTGTTCTTCAAGTAAACTAGAATATTATTTATAAAGACTACCATAAACTAATCAAGGTAAGGTTTAAAGACTCTATTCATTATGTCCATGAATGTTGTAGGAGCATTGGTAGGCTCAAAAGGCATTACCAAGGACTTATACTGACCATACCTTATCCTGAAAGTGGTCTTTGCCATATCTATCTCCTTCACTCTCAACTTCTACTACCCTAATCTCAAATTTATCTTAGAGAACACCTCAGCTGCTTTAAGCTAATCAAATAGATCATTGACCCATGGTAGTGGATACTTATTCTTTATGGTCACTTTATTTAACTTTCGATAATCCACACATAACTAAAGTGAACTATCCTTCTTCCTAACAAATAGAACCGATGCTCCTATGGTGAAACACTCAGTCTAATGAAGCCCTTATTTAGGAGTTCTTGAAATTAGAGCTTTAATTCTTTCAACTCTACTGGAATCTATCTAACATAGAGCTATTGATATCGAAGCAGTACTAGGCAAAACCTTAATAATGAACTCAAGTTCCCTTTTTAGAGGTAAACCTAGTAATTCTTTTAGAAAGGCATCAAAAAAACTCAGCCATGATTGGTATGCTACTCATATCTAGTTCTTTTTATTGAAGTGTTATAGACATAGGCAAGATATACTTGACAACCTTTCCTTATTATCCACTTAGCTGTGACTGTGGATATCACATTAGACAAGAAGTTGATTTGCTCTCAAAAAATTGTGATTTCAGTCTTCATCAGCTTAGAGAATCAAACTCTTATACTTGCAATCCAAAATTGCTAGACAACTAGTCTATACCTAATATCAAGTCAAAGTCAATGAAGGGCAGTTTTATTAGGTCAGCAAAAAAATAAAGGTCTTTTATCCTTAAAGGGTAATCTTTATAAACTTGATTAACTACCATATGTTAGCCTATGAGGTTACTAACCATGATCTCTAGGTTAAGTGCTTCTAAAACTAACCCTTAGTCTTATGCACATAATATGCAAACATTTGAATATACAAACCCTAAATCAATTAATGCTAAAATAGGAGAGTCACAAAAGAGAAAAATACTAGCTATGACATCTTGCTCATCATCATCCTCTTGAGCTCTAAAGGCATACTGACAGGCAGGAGCTTTGTGCTCATGTTAGGACTCTAATCTATCTCTCTAAGCTCCCTTAGCTCTTTTTCCTTAACTTCCCTTCTAACCTCTAGTATGTGCAGGCACTAGTCTCTATCTCACACTTTGTCCCATAGGAAAATCCTTACAAAAATGACCTGGTTGTTTATAACCAAAGCACTCACTCGACTTGTTCTTCTAACATTCTCCCTTATGCCACTTGAAACATGTTTAACACTGAGGAACTTGACTTTTCTTGCCCACTAATCCTAGTGTAGAGGTAGATTATGACTATTGTTAGCTAGATTTCCCTTTATCAGCTTGTGTTAGTTTTTGTGACTTACATTGCTTATGAAATTGCTGAATAGAACTAGAATGAAAAGTCTTATACTTCTCTTTTTGCACTCTTTCAATAAATTTGCATACTAATACTAGTTGGGAGAAATCTCTAATCTTTATTGGCACCACTTGGGACTTGATCTTAACATTTAGACCTTTTTTAAACTGTTTGCACTTATTTACCTCTATGATGATTTTGTACTTAACATATCTACTAAACATGGTAAACTCCCTCTCATAGTCATCTATTGTCATCTGGCCTTGCTTGAGATCTATGATTGATGTCTCCTATCATTAAGATAGTCTTTAGTAATGTATTTTTTATAGAACTTAGCCAAGAAGAACTCCCATGTAACTTGGTCTTCTATCTTGTACTCAATAAGGTCCTCCTACCACTTGGATGCCTCTTCTTATAAGAATGAGGTTGCACATATCACCTTCTCTTTGGTGTACACTGCATTTGCTTCATGATCTTTATAGTGTAGTCTAACCACCACTCTATATTCTTAGGCTCTATCTTGCCTTCTCCTTTGAAATCTTTAGCCCCCATCTTCTTCACCCTCTCTAAGTGGGTCTCCTAGAAGGAAAAAGGTACCTCAGGGTGTGGTATTGGTGGTGGAGGAACAGTAGCAGTAGCAGTAGCTTGCCTCAATAGTTAAAGCATCTCTTATAGGAACACTGGTAGAACCTATCTTGTAGATAATGTATATCCTACTACACTAACAAATGTAGACCCCACTATTGTGACCTTAGGTGCTACAGTAGTCAAACTATAACTCTAAACTTCATCCTCACTACCTTATGCCGAAGCACTCATCATATCTATAGGTAAGAAAACAATTCTGATAAGCCTCGACATCTAATAGTTATATGATGTAAACTATAAACCCTAAAGCTCTAAAGCACTCAAATGTTACTAAGAATGACTAAATTAAAGCTCTGGTACAACTAAATGTGGCACCCCTTACCTAGTTCAAAAGCTGTCGATCATTGAGCCTGACTAAAATGTACACATATATCAAGATATCCAAACTCATTTATTTTAATTATTTGTTATAAAACATTCTTATCAAAACATTTATGCATGAAAATATGGGTTCTTAAAATCTTTTTCAAATAGTGTTACATATTGAGAAATTGGGAATCCTCATGCAAAAATTCTAGCAGCATAATGGCTGTATCGAGCACTATCCTAAATTTTAATTAGTAACTTATATAAGAAAATACACTGTTATAATCATTTCACACACTTTTATAACATCCATGTGACCCTCTAATCACTCCATAACACACATCATAATCATAAGATATCTCAACCTTAGGAAGAGATATCATACAACAACACACATATATATGTAGTTTATAGTCGTTTATAAACTTTGAAATCCAAAATAGAACCTTTAAATACAATTTTGGCCCATTCCCTTTATATTACACATTAAGTGCTACCTATATATCACGTACTAAATACAATTACAATATTTACCTAAATAATGGCCTTCTCTTGATAATTCTTTATGTTTTAAGATTGAGTATCAAAAAGTCTACTTACCTATGCACTGTAAGTGAATGACGCACTAAGCCAATGCTTAGTTGTGTAATCGAGATAACATGTGCTATTTAAGCACTTTTAACATACAATTGTTACATGTATTTCATTCCTATGCATATCCAATCCAAATACTTTATAATACTTAAACATAATGAAAATATGCAAAGTTCATGTCTGTAAAACATATACTATGCTTGATGGCATCCATAACATACGTATAAGGCAAACATGTACTTAAAACTAATAACTTGTCAAATTGTAATTATCACTTCATACATACACTTAACTGTCAATTTAACTATCATCACATACATAATAGTTTAATTTAATTATTTTCTTTATTAATTTAAGCCTATTTAGATAACCTCTAACCTATAGACAATAGGATTAAGAAAATTGGAATGGCTAATATTTTAAACCTTTTGATAGTAGCACTAGCATAAAATTGTGTAGTGGCTAACGGTTGCACCAGTATAAAATTGTACAATGGACCCTAAGGGACCTTTCAATAGTTACACCTACATAGATCCAAAGACTTTAATATAAATACATGGCTAACACTAAAAGTGAACCCTTGGATCATTATCTAGGCATGTAAGTGCCCTAAAAGCTGTTATATCCCCTAACTAACCAGTCAACCTATCCATTTCTAAGCTATTACATCTCATGGGCTAAAACAAATATGTTTTAGCTTCACCTCATTAATAAGCTTAAATAGCTTTTAATTTACTTATTTTAGTCATTGAATGACTAAAATGCTTAATTTCATTAAAAACATCATTTTACTAATCATACATGTTTTAACATTCATTTATGCCAATTTGTGTCATATGCACTACCAAACACCATTTCTATCTCGTTTATCAATTTTCAACATGCATTATTTGTACATAAATTCATTTGAGGTCATATGTTCATTCAAGACACTTTATGCCTTAATGCTTATCAATTATCCATAATATGGCATAATTAATATGAAAATGCACACTTAAGCTCATCTCAAGTTCAGGACATATTTTAGACCTTAATTTGATTCATGTATAATACTATTCATGTTCATGATCAATAATAATGAAGCAAACATTTACATAACATGAATTTTTGTGCACATGCATTGCCAAAATGCCATATGGCTAACCATACCAACTAAGCATACTTTACATTTACTACTTCATATACTGCATAACCAAAATCATAACTCATACATACACATAAATAGTGCTCATATTATAAAAATTCCAAGCCTCATGACCATTTAGGCCATTCAGCCATACATGATAATTCACACATAAATTTGTCAAATATGTGAACTTATTCCCAATTTTTGCTTTAATGGGCTCACGTACTACACTAACCCATTTAACCCTAATTTACTCCATATTAGGCATAATATGGGACATTAAACACTTTTGGCATATTTGTTTGAACCTAACAAATCATCATCATTCTAAACATATTGACATATATAACATAAGCCATATAGCTAATAAAATTCATCATATTCATAGCATTAGCCAATTATGAGCATTTATTACATAATAGCCATTTTTATTGAATTAGATACTAAATAAATTAAAATGCACATTTTATTTTCATTACACATACTGAGGTAGTCAAGAAAGAACTCCGAGGCCCACCAATGCCTTAGATTTGCCCTTATTTTAGTTTTGTTCGAAAACCCCTAACATAAATCAAAAAATCTTTAAAAATCTATAATAAATAAATCGATGCATGAAAAATAAATCTAAAATTGTAGAACCACTCTTAGTCAAACCTAGAACCTATGAAAATTAATCAAAAACAAAAATCTTACTCGAACCAAAGTGGTTAACTATTCACGAGATCAAAAATTTGAGAATTCTATGTGATGTCCTTTAGAGATTCCACTTCCTAAGAGTGTTTAAAGGTGTGAAGGCACCATAAATTTAATTGAGTGGACAATATGGAGCATTAATAAAGGAAGAGAAGGAAAAAAATTATGTTGGGTGAAGAAGAAAAGCCATCAGAAATGTTGACTTTCATGAAAAAATGTTGACTTTCTGTTTAAAATTTGACTATTTATACTTCCCATAAATTAATTATTTTTAATTCCTTTTTATCTCATTTTCTCCCATTTTTCTTTCTCTTTCCATACACAAATAAATGCAATTTTTATTCAATAAATTCACTTTTATTATACCCCATATTTCTCTAAAAATCAAAGCTCAAAAAATGAAGAAAATCAATTAAATACATTGCTTTTTATGTTACCTGATATGAAAAAAATTACTTCTTGATATCTAATAATTATAATCTTAATGCTATTAGACTTGCTAGAATTTTTAAGTACCAAGTCGTATAAGTTTCCTAATTTTTTTAGTAACTTTAAAGATAATTTATGATTCAGCTTTGCCCTGATCACTATCCGGAAGACATTACCATAAAGCTTTTTTAGCATTTTTAACCACTCAAATGACTTTTGATTGATCTCAAAGTTTGCCTAAAATTATTTTTTGATTAATACTTTCATCCAGTGGCTTCATTGAATCCTAAGTCTCAAGAAAACTATTCATCTTGGGAAAGTACTATTTATAATTATCGAGATTTTGAGGTGTTATAGTTTTTGTTGCTTAGAAGACATGGATGCTAGCATAATGCATGAAACAACATCCATGTCCTCTATGTGCTTTAGATATTCCCACTTGTCATCGACAGAAGCATCATCATACAGATAATGGGTACTGCCTTTTGAATTACATAGGCTAGCTTTTCACTGCTCAAAACAATTTTAAGGTTTCTAAGCCAATCTATGTCATTAGAACTAGTGAGCTTATTGGCCTCGAGTATGGGTCATAAATTTAAGTTAAAAGACATTATGGTAGGGATGTTTCATGTGAAAATGAAAGCACGTTAGAGTATGATCATGTATATCTATGCAACAATTTTAAGGTCTTTAAAAATCATGCATTACTCCCGTTATTTTATTATGAATAAAGAGCCTTCAATAACTGAATTGAGAAAGCCTATTTGAAGTTTTTTTAGCAATTCAGTATCCATTTTTGTGATGGTTAAAGCCTTAGGTATGCCCAACAAGCCCAATCATTAACTAAATAGTAGGCATGTCATGCCAATTACATCATATGTAGCTACTGATCATTAGATCATTAAGACTTGATGCATGTGCATTATATACATATTTTCCCAATCTTTCCTCATGATTATTAACCTTGAGTATGCTTAACAAACTAATAACCACACTATGATGGACCCATTAATATGATTTAAACATATCCAATGTCGCATAGGCTTGAGTGTGCTCAACAATTCAATACTAAAGAGAACTCTTATTTAATTCATATTAATGAAAGGCTTGCAAGTTTTATATTATCGATAGATTTCTTCCAATTAAGTATCATTAAACATGGTTGGTGCATGCTTTGGCATGCTCATGCATATTTGATCATATTAACTCATGCATTCATATTTAATCACATTATATATATATATATATATATGTATATT